>JAJDFG010001034.1:35000-52707 GCA_021039105.1 Scomber colias
TCAAAATGTCACGATGCTGTAAAAAAGTAAAAAAAGCTGAATTATGGTTTTTAAAATGACTCAATGTGTATATGTGTGTGTGTGTGTGTGTGTGTGTGTGTGTGTGTGTGTGTGTGTGTGTGTGTGTGTGTGTGTGTGTGTGTGTGTGTCGTGAGGAGCTTTTAATGAAAGAGAGAAAAAACTGATGATTAAAATAAAAAGGATAAAAAAATCAGCATTGATCAGATTTATTATTTATTAGAGGTGACGTCATCATCTTAAATATAAATATAACATTAAAAACAAACCGGAAGGATAAAATAAATAAAATAATATTAATCTCTTTTTCTTTCTGCTCCGGATTCAGTGTGACAATAAAATGATCAATAATTATATAATATTAATATTAATCATCTTAAATCTGAATTATCTTTTATTTTATATTAAACACGTTTCACTTCCGTTTTATTCATTATTATATTATAATTATGATTATTGGTTTTCATGTGTTCATGCTGTTTAACTTAAAACTGACTCAAATAATAAGAGAAACGTTACGTCATTAATTTAACTGATATTAAAAGAGGAAGAATAAAATAT
Organism: Scomber colias; assembly: GCA_021039105.1. Lineage (NCBI taxonomy): Eukaryota > Metazoa > Chordata > Actinopteri > Scombriformes > Scombridae > Scomber > Scomber colias. The sequence continues at coordinate 35,580 of JAJDFG010001034.1, forward strand.
AAACTATAATAAAACCAGAAAATATAAAAACCTATGAGAGTTTTCCTTCTTTTAATTCTTCTCTTTCTTTTTTATGAGTCACATTTATTCCTGATTTTAATTTATATTATTTTATTTATTTCTATTTATAACCCAAACATCACTAAACATGTTATAAATCTGATATAATAAGATTTAAATAGTTATTACTGCTTCATTACTATTTTTATTATTATTATAATAAAGCAGGAATTATTATTATATTATATTATTATTATAAGACTCAAAATCTGATTAAATAAAAACTATAAAAATGGAAATGAAGAAAAGATTTGAGCAAAAAATGAAGAAAAAGTGACTCAAATCAAAACTGCTGAGAAAGAAGAGCAGCAGCAGCATTTAATAAAACTTAATAACTTATAATAATATTTAATAAACTTATATTAAAATATAATAAAGTATAATAAGAGCTGATGGAGCCCTGGTGGAGGAGGTCTGGCTCACCTTGGAAGCGGTGGCCCAGGTACCTGCTGCGGAGCACCCAGGGGTAGAAGCTGAGCGCGTGCTCCCGGTGCTGCGGGCTGAAGAAGCTCTGCGGGGGGGGCGGGATCTGCAGCGCGTGCAGCGGGAGTCCTGCGGGGCTCTGCGTGCTGTGCGTCCCGGGCTCCTGCAGCACCAGGTCCGGCCCGGCTGATGCGTATAAAGTCCTGCCGCTGCCGGACTGGAAGCAGGAGCCGAACACCCCGGCGGCAGGGTGCAGGGAGTCCGGGAAGCGGAGCGCCGTGGGCCGGATGGGTTCCTCCGCGGAGCCGCTGAAGCTGCTCGGATCCTTCCCCACCAGAGACTCGATGGTGAAGCATTTCTTATTATTGCTGCTGTGCTGGAACATTGTGAGGAGGAAGATGGTGAAGGGGAGGGAAGGGGGGGGGCGACCAGACCAGAAGAGGAACAAAACGGCGTCCGGTTAGTCCAGATTCGTGGAGCTCCGGAGGCTCAGAGACCCAGATCCCCCCGGAGAGCCATGCCGCTCCCCCTGCTGCAAGAACCGGGCTAGATCCTGATCTCTGCACCTGGACGCGGAGCAAGTCCCTCTCACCTGGGTCCGGGGCGGTGTCAGGGTGTCCCTCGCGCCTCCTCTGCTGCTGCTGCGCGTGCAACAAGAACAAATAAAGAGAAAGAGAAGAATAAAATGTGATAAAGTGTCCTGGAAGTGTCCGGAGAGCAGCGGGGATCCTGGGAGCAGGTAGCCGGGAGAGAGTGCAGGGCGGCCGGGCAGCGGGGCTCTGAGCAGTCGGTGCGTCCTCACTCCTCCTGCCGCCTCGCGCTGGAGTCTGAGCCGAGCTGAGCCTCTCTGTCACTCACACACATACCTGCTGCTGAGGGTGTGCTGAGCATGCGCAGTGGCCTCTCTCACCCCCCCCCCCCCCTCCTCCTCCCATGCTAACAGCCATTTTGTTATAATAGTGGATGACGAAGAGGAGGAGGAGAGTGTTAAAGGTGATGATGATGAAGATGATGAAGGTAGTTAATTATTAATACCTGTAAGAAAACATCATATTATAATTTATAGGTTAATAAAGTTTAATCAGTTTGACCTCTAGTAACCTTTAGAGTCAGTAACCGGAAGTGTTGGTAAGATGATGAATTAATAAATCAGTAAAAATCTACATTCAGTATTTTATTGTTTTAGAGGAAGTCAGACTGAATGCTGCTGAGAATGTCAAATGGTGTAACCACAAAATGTCAAATGGTGTAACCACAAAATGTCAAATGGTGTAACCACAAAATGTCAAATGGTGTAACCACAGTAGAATGATAGATATTAAATATGTGATCAGCTACAGTGTGTTTAAGTGGACTTATACTAATAATGACTTCATTTAAAACATGTAAATGTTTCCTGGTCTCCATGGTAACCAGATGAAATGTAATATTTAATGTAATTATTTCCTTCCTTCCTTCCTTCCTTCCTCCCTCCCTCTCTTTCCTTCCTTCCTTCCAAAGTTTTTATGGTTACACCACTTGGACATTTTTGCCATAGTCCTCTAATATATTCTCCTTCCTTCCTTCCTTCCTTTCTTCCTTCCTTCCTTCCTTCCTCCCTCTCTTTCTTTCCTTCCTCCCTTCCTCCCTTCCTCCCTTCCTTCCTTCCTTCCTTCCTTCCTGGAAAGGAAAGGAGGGAGGAAGGAAGGAAGGGAGGAAAGGAGGAAAGGAAAGAAGGAAGTAAAGGAAGGAAGGAAAGGAGGAAAGGGAAGAAGGAAGTAAAGGAAGGAAGGAAGGGAGGAAAGGAAAGAAGGAAGGGAGGACAGACGAAAGAAGGAAGGGAGGGAGGAAGGAAAGGAAAGGAAGGAAGGAGGGAAGAAAGGGGGATGGAGGAAGTACAGACGGAAGGAAGGAGGGAAGGGAAGAAGGAAAGAAGGAACAGTCAAAACAGACGGGGTCAATTTGACCCGGGAGGACGACAGGAAGGTTAACATAGTAAAGTTTCTAAACTGATTTTTATAATTTTATAACTTCCACAAGCTTCAATTCTACCAATCTAAGGCTCATATACATTTAAACCCTCCTAACAGGAAGTGAAAGAGTCTGTATCTCCTGCTGCGGTTAGGGTTAGCTGCCTGTTTAAGGGTTAATATGACGTTATGATGGATGAATAAAAATAAAACATATCAAACATTATTTTCTACTTTCCTGAATGATGAGAATAATGTTCTGTTCTGAACCAAGACTTTTAATTCATTTAAATTAAATTAAATTAAATTAAATTAAATTAAATTAATTAAAAGCTTCATTATGAACTTTCTGATTTTTATTCTTCTTGTTTCTGATTTTATTTTATTTTCCTCTGAATTATGAATAAAAGCGTATTTTATTATTTTATTATTTTATTGTCTTATTATGTTTAATTTAGCTGATAAAGATCTTATTATTAAACATCATTTAAATCTAAACTTTGATTCAGTTTAAATCAAATTATCCTAAAAGTTAAAAAAACAGTTCATAAAACACTGAAATATTAAATTAATTAATTCATGTGTGTGTGTGTGTGTGTGTGTGTGTGTGTGTGTTTTAGTTACTGTGTGTGTGTGTGTGTGTGTGTGTTTTAGTTACTGTGTGTGTGTGTGTGTATGTGTGTGCGTGTGTTTTAGTTACTGTGTGTGTGTGTGTGTGTGTGTTTTAGTTACTGTGTGTGTGTGTGTGTGTGTGTGTGTGTGTGTGTGTGTGTTAGTGTGTGTGTGTGTGTGTGTGTGTATGTGTGTGTTTGTGTGTGTGTGTGTATGTGTGTGTGTGTGTGTGTGTGTGTGTGTATGTGTGTGTTAGTGTGTGTGTGTGTGTGTGTGTGTGTGTGTGTGTGTGTATGTGTGTGTGTGTGTATGTGTGTGTGTGTGTGTGTGTGTGTGTGTGTATGTGTGTGTTAGTGTGTGTGTGTGTGTGTGTGTATGTGTGTGTGTGTGTGTGTGTGTGTGTGTGTGTGTGTGTTACTTTGAGTGACAGATCAATTGAAACAGAACAAGACAATTGACCCTGGAGGTCAAAGGTCAGAGGAAACCTCTCACCTGTCTGTCTCACCTCTCTGTCTCCACCTGTCTGTCTCCACCTGTCTGTCCCACCTGTCTGTCTCACCTGTCTGTCTCCACCTGTCTGTCTCCACCTGTCTGTCCCACCTGTCTGTCCCACCTGTCTGTCCTCACCTCTCTGTCTCACCTGTCTGTCTCCACCTGTCTGTCTCCACCTGTCTGTCCCACCTGTCTGTCCTCACCTGTCTGTCTCCACCTGTCTGTCTCCACCTGTCTGTCCCCACCTGTCTGTCTCCACCTGTCTGTCTCCACCTGTCTGTCTCTACCTGTCTGTCCTCACCTGTCTGTCCTCACCTGTCTGTCTTCACCTGTCTGTCTCTACCTGTCTGTCTCACCTGTCTGTCTCTACCTGTCTGTCCTCACCTGTCTGTCCTCACCTGTCTGTCCCACCTGTCTGTCTCACCTGTCTGTCTCACCTGTCTGTCTGTCTCCACCTGTCTGTCTCACCTGTCTGTCTCCACCTGTCTGTCTCACCTGTCTGTCCTCACCTGTCTGTCCTCACCTGTCTGTCCTCACCTGTCTGTCTCCACCTGTCTGTCCTCACCTGTCTGTCCTCACCTGTCTGTCCTCACCTGTCTGTCTCCACCTGTCTGTCTCCACCTGTCTGTCCTCACCTGTCTGTCCTCACCTGTCTGTCCTCACCTGTCTGTCTCACCTGTCTGTCTCCACCTGTCTGTCTCCACCTGTCTGTCCTCACCTGTCTGTCTATACCTGTCTGTCTCTTGGCCCCCGCCTCTCGGCCCTCGCCTCTAGGCCCTCGCCTCTCGGCCCTCGCCTCTCGGCCCTCGGCCCTCGCCTCTAGGCCCTCGCCTCTCGGCCCTCGGCCCTCGCCTCTCGGCCCTCGCCTCTCGCCTCTCGGCCCTCGCCTCTCGGCCCTCGCCTCTCGGCCCTCGCCTCTCGGCCCTCGCCTCTCGGCCCTCGCCTCTCGGCCCTCGGCCCTCGCCTCTCGGCCCTCGCCTCTCGGCCCTCGCCTCTTGGCCCTCGCCCTCGCCTCTCGCCTCTCGGCCCTCGGCTCTCGACCCTCGGCCCTCGGCCCTCGCCTCTCGGCCCCCGCCTCTCGCCTCTCGGCCCTCGCCTCTCGGCCCTCGCCTCTCGGCCCTCGCCTCTCGGCCCTCGCCTCTTGGCCCTCGCCTCTCGGCCCTCGGCCCTCGGCCCTCGCCTCTTGGCCCTCGGCCCTCGCCTCTTGGCCCTCGCCTCTCAGCCCTCGCCTCTCAGCCCTCGCCTCTCAGCCCTCGCCTCTCAGCCCTCGCCTCTCAGCCCTCGCCTCTCAGCCCTCGCCTCTCAGCCCTCGGCCTCGCCTCTTGGCCCTCGCCCTCACCTCTCGCCTCTCGGCCCTCGGCCCTCGCCTCTCGGCCCTCGCCTCTCGGCCCTCGCCTCTTGGCCCTCGCCCTCGCCTCTTGGCCCTCGCCCTCACCTCTCGCCTCTCGGCCCTCGGCCCTCGCCTCTCGGCCCTCGCCTCTCGGCCCTCGGCCTCTCAGCCCTCGGCCCTCGCCTCTCGGCCCTCGCCTCTCGGCCCTCGCCTCTCGGCCCTCGCCTCTCGGCCCTCGCCTCTCGGCCCTCGCCTCTTGGCCCTCGCCCTCGCCTCTTGGCCCTCGCCCTCACCTCTCGCCTCTCGGCCCTCGGCCCTCGCCTCTCGGCCCTCGCCTCTCGGCCCTCGGCCTCTCAGCCCTCGGCCCTCGCCTCTCGGCCCTCGCCTCTCGGCCCTCGCCTCTCGGCCCTCGGCCCTCGCCTCTCGACCCTCGCCTCTCGGCCCTCAGCTCTCGGCCCTCGACTCTTAGCCCTCGGCTCTCGGCCCTCGCCTCTCGCCCCTCGGCCTCTCAGCCCTCGGCCCTCGCCTCTCGGCCCTCGCCTCTCGGCCCTCGCCTCTCGGCCCTCGCCTCTCGGCCCTCGGCCCTCGCCTCTCGGCCCTCAGCTCTTGGCCCTCGACTCTTAGCCCTCGCCTCTTGGCCCTCGCCCTCACCTCTCGCCTCTCGGCCCTCGGCCCTCGCCTCTCGGCCCTCGCCTCTCGGCCCTCGGCCCTCGCCTCTCGGCCCTCGCCTCGGCCCTCAGCTCTTGGCCCTCGCCTCTCGGCCCTCGCCTCTTGGCCCTCGACTCTTAGCCCTCGGCTCTTGCCTCGGCCCCCGGCCCCTCGGCCCTCGCCTCGTCTCTCCCTGTGCAGCGTTTTGGGGCCGGAGGACAAACGGCAGCCTTTCAGGAAGCAGCACAAAGCCCCCCTGCCTCCGCCTTCAATGAGCTGCCCTGCGGAGGCCCATGTGAACCACAGAGCCTCTTCTTTCCTCCCATCCTGCCTCACTGTGTCCGCCTCCACCCCCCCCTCTACACCCCCCCCCCCCCCCCTCCCTCCACATGTTAATTAATAGGCTTACTGGCAGATTTGGATCCTGCTCGGCTTTGATTGAAGGCAGCCATTAGCATCTATTAAATTAGCCTCTGGCGTTTTATCTGCGGCTCTGAAAGGAGGAATTAAGTGGTGTGAGTTATTGTGAAGGATTCGGGTGTGAAGCTGAGTTAAAACGTGATTATTGTCCCCGCAGCGCCCCCCCCCCCTCCCACCTCGCCCCCCCCCCCCACCCCTCCCAGAGCCAGCTAACTGGTGCTAAGCCCTCTTGAAAGTGAAGGGGCGACTCCTCTCATTAGAGCTCAACAACAGGAAGCACATTAACAGGAAATAACTGCAGCGTCGCCCTAATCTCTTTACGCTCACACACGAGAACAGCGACGATGATGGTGATGATGATGATGATGATGATGAAGATGATGATGATGATGATGATGATGATGATGATACTGTAGTTCAGACGGTCGACTTCGCCGGGTTTGGGGTTTGAAAAGCTGAGATTTGATTGGATGATGAGGAGCAGCTGCAGGAAAAGTGGCGACTTGTTTTAACACTAAATTCCTTCCTTCATTCTTTCTTCCATCTTTCTTCTCTTCCTTTCTTCCCTCTTTCCTTTTGTCTTTCCTCTCTTACTGTGTTTCCTTCCTTCCCCCATTCTTCCCTCCTTCATTCATTTTTCCCTCTCTCTTTCCTTTATTCATTCTTTCCTCTTTCCTTTCTTATCTTTCCTCACTTATTTCTGTCCTTCCCTCTCTCTTCCCATCCTTCTCTTCCTTCTTTCCCTCCTTCCTTCTTTCCCTCCTTCCTTCCTTCCTTCCTTCCCTCTTTCCTTCCTTCCTTCTTTCCCTCCTTCCTTCTTTCCCTCCTTCCTTCCTTCCTTCCTTCATTCCTTCCTTCCTTCCTTCATTCCTTCCTTCCTTCCTTCTTTCCCTCCTTCCTTCCCTCCATCCTTCCTTCCTTCCTTCCTTCTTTCCCTCCTTCCTTCCTTCCTTCCTTCCTTCCTCCCTTCCTCCCTATAACATCTGTTCATCCTCTCTCTCTCTCTCTGCTTCAGGTGTTTCCAGGTGGCTGTGAAGTGCCATGGGAACACTGTGACATGACAGCAGAGGCTGTGACCCATGGCTAACACACACACACACACACACACACACACACACACACACTCAGCAGGGGCTGACCTGCAGGTTTCAGGTATTGTCTCAGCTTGTCAAACAGCCGCTGACACGCTGATCCCTTTACATCCGCTCAGCGCTTCACAGCATGGACACACACACACACACATACACACACACACTCACACACACACACACACACACATACACACACACACTCACACACACACACACAGAGACAGACACACACACACACACACATACACACACACACTCACACACACACACACACACACATACACACACAGAGACAGACACACACACACACACACTCATAGAGTAACACACACACACACACACACACACACACACACACACACACAGAGACACACACACACACACACACACACACACACACACACACACACTAACACACACACACACACACACACACACACACACACACACAGAGACAGACACACACACACACACTAACACACACTAACACACACTAACACACACACACACACACACACACACACACACACACACACACACTCATAGAGTAACACACACACACACACACACACACACACACACAGAGACACACACACACACACACACACACACACAGGTCAGTATTTAAGCAGCAGTGTGATGTCACAGTTGTTTCTACTTTATAAAATAAATAAATAAATATAAATATATCAGATGTAATAAATCGTCTCAGCTGTCAATCATCAGCTGACGTGTTAGGGTCTCATGTAGTAGACTGGGTTAGGGTCTCATGTAGTAGACTGGGTTAGGGTCTCATATAGTAGACTGGGTTAGGGTTAGGGTCTCTACACAGTTATCTATACTTCAGATGAAAAAAGACTAAAAGAACATACAAGACATCCCTTTCTTAAAAACACAATGTTAGTGTGGCATGCTGCACACAAACATCTGGGAGCCCCCCCCCAACACTCTCTCAGTTCACTACAATTTGGGGTAATGAGCAATTCACACCTGGAGCAAAAGATGGGGGGGGGGGGGGGGGGTTTAAATTATGGCATGCAAAGGGTATTCAGAGAGTGCTGGATTTATATACAGATGGAGTGTTACTTACCTTCAATCAGATATGTGACAAATATCAAATTCCTTCCAAGGACTTTTTAAAATATCTGCAACTGAAACATTTTATTTCATCCAGCAGATTTTGAAGATCCCACCATTATCAAAAATAGAAGAAGTTTCCCTTGGGCGTATGGGAAGGACACACTTACTCTCTATCTATTCCATCCATCCATCCTCTTCCTCTAACCCTGGTCGGGTCGGGGGGGCAGCAGCCTAAGCAGGAAGCCCAGACTTCCCTCTCCCCAGCCACTTCGTCCAGTTCTTCCCGGGGGATCCCGAGGCGTTCCCAGGCCAGCCGAGAGACATAGTCTCTCCAGCGTGTCCCGGGTCTCCTACCGGTGGGACGGGCCCTGAACACCTCACCAGGGAGGCGTCCGGGAGGCATCCTGACTAGATGCCCGAGCCTCCTCATCTGGCTCCTCTCGACCTCTATCTATTATAATTTAATAATATCTACTTCTAAAGAATCAGCAATGGATAGATTAAACGCCTGGAGAGATGATATGCAAGTGGACATAGCTGAAATTGAGTGGAATGAGTTTAAAGGCACAAACACAAACCATAAATACAAGGTTTAAACTTCTACAATATAAATGGTTAATGAGGACGTACATGACTCCAGTCAAACTTCATTATATGAATGGTAACATACCAGACACCTGTACAACATGTCTAGATAACAAAGGTACTCTTCTTCACTGCTTATGGGAATGCCCAAGAATTCAAAAGTTTTGGAAGGATGTTATAAATTGTCTTTCAGAGGTCTTTCATTTATTATTTTATGCTGCAATCATTTTATTTATGTCTTTCTATTTTTCTGTACTTTGTTTTTATTATGGGGTGGGGGGGGGGGGGGGTGGGGGTTAATTGTATGTTTTACATGTTTTTCTGTTTTATGTAAAGCACATTGAATTGCCATTGTGTATGAAATGCGCTATATAAATAAAACTGCCTTGCCTTGCCTTTCATATTAATGTACCACTAAATGCTAAGCTATGTGTACTTGGAATTTATCCATTGAACTTCATACAAAGGCAGAAACACACTATGCTACTGGACTTTGGACTTCTACAAGCCAGGAGAGTGATTGCACTTAATTGGAAGAGTGCAGATGCAGGAACTTTCAGAGTGCCTTGGACTGGAAAGACTAACGTATATTGCCAAAGGAAAACAGACTATTGGATGATGAACATAACTGTGAGTTGCAGCCTAAAATATAGATTTATAGATATTAAACATTTTCTGACAGAAACATTCAAACTAATATTAATGTTCACAGCAGAAAAGATAAAAATGATTTTCAGCTTTAAGACACAAAGTTTAACATTTGCTTCAGTTTTTGAGGAAACTTGAATTAAATACTTTTTTCTTATTTTCCTTCTCCTCCTCCTCCTCCTCCTCCTCTACCTCCTTCCTCCTCCTCTTCCTCCTTCCTCCTCCTCTTCCTCCTTCCTCCTCCTCTTCCTCCTCCTCCTCTACCTCCTTCCTCCTCCTCTTCCTCCTTCCTCCTCCTCTTCCTCCTTCCTCCTCCTCTTCCTCCTCCTCCTCTACCTCCTCCACATCTTCCTCCTCCTCCTCCTCTTCCTCCTTCCTCCTCCTCTTCCTCCTCCTCCTCTACCTCCTTTTCCTTTCCTTCCTCCTCCTCCTCCTCCTCTACCTCCTCCACCTTTTCCTCCTCCTCTTCCTCCTCCTCCTCTACCTCCTCCACATCTTCCTCCTCTTCTTTCTCCTCCTCCTCCTCTTCCTCTTCCTCCTCCTCCTCTTCTCCTCCTCTACCTCCTTCTCCTTTCCTTCCTCCTCTTCCTCCTCCTCCTCCACCTCTTCCTGCTCCTCTTTCTCTCCTCCCCCTCCTCTACCTCCTTTTCCTTTCCTTCCTCCTCTACCTGCTCCTCTTCCTCCTCCTCCTCCTCTTCCTCCTTTTTTTCTTTTAATTTGAGATTATGATTTATTGAATAATGAAGCTGAAGCTGGAGCAGAAACACATCTGAGAGGAAGCAGAGAATATTTTATGATTAAATTAAAAACAAAAACAGAATCTGAGAAATCAAAGAATCATTTCCTCTTAAATAAAGTTCAGAGTTAAAAGCTTCATGTGAGAAGTTTACAGCAAATGTTTCATGTCTTTAATAAAAAGCTCTCTGCTGCCATCTAGTGGCCAGACTGAGGTATTACAGCCTGACTGGTGACATAAAGCTCTCTGCTGCCATCTAGTGGCCAGACTGAGGTATTACAGCCTGACTGGTGACATAAAGGCTCTCTGCTGCCATCTAGTGGCCATGCAGCGGTATTACAGCCGGACAGATCAATTAGTTATCCTGGTTTCATTGGTGACAAACTGACTAAACTTCTTCTAAAATATAAATATTTATATATAATATTTCTCCAGGACTCTGTTAGTTCTGTAATTCTGAACATTAATCAGAAATATCTGAATCAAACTTTTCAGTCCTGACTCCTTTCCTCCCCCTCCCTCCTTACTCCTTTCTTTCCTTCCTTCCTCTTTTCATCCTTATTCCTTTACTTCCTTCCTTCCTTCCTTCCTCTTTTCATCCTTATTCCTTTCCTTCTTTCCTTCCTTCCTTACTCCTTTCCTTCCTTCCTTCTCTCCTTACTTCTTTCCTCGTTTCCTCCTTCCTCTTATCCTTCCTTGACCTGAGGACAACAGGAGGGTTAAAAAGCTAAATAAAAGTTTAAGTCTCAGCAGGAAATAAAGTTTATAAGATGAAACACATAAAATAATAAAATGAGTGTGTTTCTGTAATGAGTTTAATAATAATAATAATAATAATAATAATAATAATAATAATAAAGACATTAACAATCAGAAGTTTAGTTAGTTGCAGCTTTTTATTTAGTCAAGCCAAAAACAAACAGAGGAAAGCGTCAGTGAACCGAAGGCACGCTGAAAAAAAACAAAAACACAAAAAACCAAAAAAACCAAAAAGAAAAACAAAAAGAAAAGATAAAATAGAGAAAGGTTATAACTATACAACATGAAGCGTCTCTCTTATACGAACTCCTGGTAAAAGTCAAAGTGCTAGTGTGCATAAGGAGAAAGAGTCAAAACACTGACAACGTCGTTTTTATGGGTCTTTTTTTTTTTTTTTTTTTTTTTGGCAACACAAACGTCACGTAGACTCGTCGTCATGGTAACGGGAAGAAAAGAAAAAAAAACACTATAATAAACGTGAAGAAACGGTGATTTTATTTTATTCACATCTTTTTTACTTTAAAAAGGAAATAAAACTAAAATATGAACAGACTTTAAAATGTTTACAGTGATTATTTTAGTTCTGAAGTTTATTTAACAGAATATTAAAAAGACTCAGAAACAGGTTTATTAATTATTATATTTAACTGTAGTTTAATAAGAGGTTAACTTTAACTTATTTAATGTGAATTATTTCTCTGCAGTAGTTTATCGTCTTTTGTTTTAACTCGTTTATACGTCTGATTTTCCTTTTATCTTTATTTGTGTATAATATTTTAATATTTAACCCTTAAACAGACAGGAGGGAAAATTAGATGTAAAGAAATCCTTACTAGTCATTTGCACCTAAAGTAAGGAAGGAAGGAAGGAAAGGAGGGAAGAAGGAAGGAAAGGAGGAAGGAAGGGAAGCAAGGAAGGAAAGGAGGAAGGAAGGGAAGGAAGGAGGGAAGAAGGAAGGAAAGGAGGGAGGAAGGGAAGGAAGGGAGGAAGAAGGAAGGAAAGGAGGAAGGAAGGGAAGCAAGGGAGGAAGAAGGAAGGAAAGGAGGGAGGGAGGAAGGAAGGAAGGAAGGAAGGAACGAAGGAAAGGAGGGAAGAAGGAAGGAAAGGAGGAAGGAAGGGAAGCAAGGGAGGAAGAAGGAAGGAAAGGAAGGAGGGAGGAAGGAAGGAAGGAAGGAAGGAAGGAAAGGAGGGAAGAAGGAAGGAAAGGAGGGAAGAAGGAAGGAAAGGAGGGAAGAAGGAAGGAAAAGAGGGAGGAAGGGAAGGAAGGGAGGAAGAAGGAAGGAAAGGAGGGAGGAAGGGAGAAGGAAGGAAAGGAGGGAGGAAGGGAAGGAAGGGAGGAAGAAGGAAGGAAAGGAAGGAGGGAGGAAGGAAGGAAGGAAGGAAGGAAGGAAGGAAGGAAGGAAAGGAGGGAGGAAGGGAAGGAAGGGAGGAAGAAGGAAGGAAAGGAGGGAGGAAGGGAGAAGGAAGGAAAGGAGGGAGGGAGGGAGGAGGAAGGAAGAAAGAAAGGAAGGACAGATGAAGGAAGGAAGAAAGGACAGAAGGAGGGAACATTTATCCTAACAGCTGAACTTAGATCTGAGGAAGGAAGGAAGGAAGAAAGGAAGGACAGATGAAGGAAGGAAGGACGGACAGATGAAGGAAGGAAGGAAGGAAGGAAGGACAGAGGAAGGACAACACGAAAGTCAAAGAGTCTGTATCTCCTGGTGCACGTTGTCTGTTTAAGGGTTAACAGATAACGAGACTCAGAGCTCAGTGGATTCTTCACCTGCTGTTTCATCGAACCAGTGAGTTTTAAAGTCTGGTTGTTTTTCCGTCGTAGCGGCTAGTTAGCATCATAGCGGCTAGTCAGCATCATAGCAGCTAGTTAGCATTTTACCGCTCAGAAACGTCTTCCTGTCACTTATCTGGAGTAAACGTGTTAGCGCTGTCGTAACGCTTTAATACCGATTCTACGTCAGAAAACGAAACTTATTCTCAGTTATTCATCCACTAGAGGAACAAGTAGCTCACAGTAGCATGCTAGCACCGCGGTGATTGTCGAATGCTAACGTTCTGATATTTAGCGTTTTAGTTACGGTAACATACGACGTAGCATGTTAGCATTCACGGCTAACGTCATCATCATCAAGTATCTGGAATCAACGTTCAAGTGAAACCGAAGTTTAGCTGAACTCAAAACTGGAAAAGCTTTTGGAAAGTTTACGTCATATTTAACGTGTTTTAGAATTTTAACGTTAGCATTCACGTCAAAGCAAAGGCAAGCTAACGATAAGTATTTGTATTCTTGGCTCGTAAAAAAGCTCCAATAAAAGGAGCTCATAAGTTTTAATGAACTGAGCTGTAAATGATATCCGATGTCGAACTGAGAGAAATAAAAAGTCGTAGCTGTGAAGACGCGTTAAAGTCAAACTAAAGAAAAACTAAAACTAAAAACTGACGAATCGTTTTGGCTTCAGATTCAAACAGGACGAAGAAAAACTGTCGGTTAAAGTTTAGATTCGTTTCACGTTGTTAACGAAACTTCAACTTTCCAACAGGAAGTCCAAACAGAGAAATTGAAAATCTAAAAAATGAAACTTGTAGCTTCAGATTCTGGTTTTACAGTAAAAAGGAATCTGAGTTTCTATGAATCATTTAAAGTCTTTATGTCTCGGAGGAAATCTATAAAACGATGATCAGCTGACACTAAAGTCTTAAATGAATCCTCATCATGAACCTCAACGATTCAGAGAAGGTTGGTTCATCTCAGGTCGACTTCTTTCAGCTTCAAACAGGAAATGACTTTAAAGGAAGTATTCTCCTCCTAAAAGCTCCAATAAAAGGAGCTCATACTCTAAATACGTTTTAATGAACTGAGCTGTAAATTATATATTTAAACTCAAAACTTGACTTTCAGCTTCTGGAAAATGAAAACCTTGATCTGTACCTTGAAATATTGAAATATGGAAACTTCCCAACAGGAAGTCAAACAGACTGAAATTTGGAATATTTAGGAAATCTGAAGAGTTTCTATGAATCATTAAAGTCTTTATGTCTTAGAGGAAATCTATAAAAGGAGCTTCAGCTGAAACTAAAGTCTCTAAATGAAGCTGTGAGGATCTTTCTTTCTTTCCCACCTGAACATCATGAACCATCTCACCATTAACAAACACTTGGTTAATCTCAGGAGCTAAAGGTGAAAACTCGACTTCTGGAAAATGAAAAACTTGATCGGTATCTTGAAACACTCAAAAATGGAAACACTGAATACGTTTTATTTAATGAACTGAGCCGTAAATTATATATTTAAATGCAAAACTCGACTTCTTTCTGCTTCTGGAAAATGAAAACCTTGATCCGTGTATTTTCCTCTAAAACTCAGAAACAGACACGAAACGGAAACTTCCCAACAGGAAGTCAAACAGACACGAAACGGAAACTTCCCAACAGGAAGTCAAACAGACTGAATTTGAACATATAAATGAATTTTGGGATATTTGTGGTTTATAGTAAAAAGGGTTTCCATGAAGAGTCTGAATCTATAAAACGAGCTTCAGCTGACACTAAAGTCTCTAAATGAAGCTGTGAGGATCTTTCTTTCTTTCCATCGTGAACCTCAACGATTAAACTCTAAACTGTGACGTCAGAAACTAAAAACTTCGTTAATCTCGATGCTAATTAAAACTCGACTTCTTTCAGCTTCTGGAGAATTAAAACCTTGATCCTTTTATTTTCCTCTAAAACAGAAACAGGCTCGAAGCTTTGAGACGTTTCTTCTTCTTCTGCTCGAACTACAAACACAGTCGAACATATTCGGAGCTGTTCGGTAAAATCTTCGTTAGCTAAACTTCGTGAAACAGTAACAGAAAAACTTTATTAACAACTTTGTCTTTACGAGAGTTTCAGGCACTAAATCGGTTTAACGACTAAAGTATAAAAGAATCGACATGATTAAAGTTTCCCTCCGTCACAGCGTCGACGTCGGAATAAACGGAGACAGGAAGTCGTGAATAGAAGAAGCTAGCTAACTAGATTATTTTAGATTTTTTTGTTGTTTTTTAAGTTTGTGTACCTGAGAGGTTCAGTGGTTTAATGTGAACGTTAACGTACGATTACAGCTGAGCAGATTAAAACTATCAGCCTCGGTTTTAACGTTACCGACTAGCTAGCACTTTACTCGTCTCGTTAGCTTCTAACGAATAATCACGAAATTTACCGTTTGTTTCCTTTAACTCGACTAAACTGATGAAAAACACCTGAAATAAATCTCAGTTCTAGACTTTCCCAAAAATTAAAAAAAAAAGTCCGATAATCTGAAGAGAAAAAAAAACCTCATTCGAGAATCTCGCTGATTTTTATCGTAACTTAGAGAACGTACGTAAAACTCTTGTTGTTTTAAAATAAACACGGTTTTTTGTTTGAATCAAGTTAATGATTCGGATGTTCGTATGTTCGCGGCTGCAAATAACGATTATTATAAAAACTGATTAATCTCTTTTCTGGATTAAATCATTAAAATGTTAAAACTGTAAATTAAAACATTCACAGAGTCTCAGAGCCTTAAAATATGAAATGTTCTGTTTGACCAAAAAAAACTGAAACTGAAACGAATCACTGATTATTAATTATAATAGTTTCAGTTTGGAGTAATTGATTAATTGTTTTAATTAGAAACATAATCAGCTGTTCTCCTGCGGATCAATAATGAAGCTTAAAGTTTAAATTATCTCCTTATTCAATGAAAGAAGTGATTATTGAACCATAAATGTGATTTTCAGCTAATTAGATGAAATAAATCCAGATTTCTAACCTGAGACCAACAGAAGGGTTAATAAGAGAGAAGCAGTTTCATGTTTAAAGCTGAAATAATTATAATAATATAATAATAACTGGGATATAATTAATTAATCATAAACTATTTAGATTCATCACTTTGATTCTTTTAAGGGAAGAAAAAGTAAAAATGATCTGACTCAGCTTCTTAATGTGAATATTTTCTGTTTTTATGACAGTAACTGAAGATCTTTAAGAGACTTGAGGTTTATTTTAATTAATTAATTAATCAGAAATCAATCAACAGATTAATGAGTAATTAAATAATCGTTATTTGCAGCTGTGGTGATTTTGCACATTGTACTGGGAGCTGTAGTTTGTCTCGTAGCAGCTGCTGGAGTGAAGCTGACTTCTCGTTCTGAGGCTCGACAGGAAGTGACATCACACTCGACTTCGCGCTGCCCGCCAAAATAAAAGAGTTAAACACAAAAAACGCAGACGAGCAGAAAACATCAGATCAGTGAGATCAGAGAGTCCTCAGAGGTTGATCATGTGGTCGTTCTCTGCCCCCCCCCCCCCCCGTTGTTTAGGAGGGGGGGGTGGGGGGGGCGGTCATGTGACAGGATCCAGGGTTTAAAGCCTGTGAATCTGATCCAGGAGCAGCAGAGTGGAGGAAGAGTCCGGTCTGGACGCTGGGAGTCATCTGGGAGCGATCTCAGGCATCATGGCCGCCAGGTGGATGGTCGGGGCCGCGGCTCGAGTCTCTGTGACGCAGCTTAAACATCAGCTGCTCTTTTTCCTGAGAAAGCTTCTGGTTCACTACGACCTGCCTCTCCAGCGCCACCTTCAGGTCCTGCTGCTCCTTCGACAGTTGCCTAGGAAACGGGAGGAGACGGGAGGAGATGAGAGGAGACGGGAGAGATTACAATTAATCTTCTGAGGAACTGCAGCCAGGATGCAGAGACAATAAAACCTAATAAGCACATTCATTTCCTGGCTACATCATTCAAAGCTTTTAATTCTGACAACAGTAATAACATTTATATTTTTATTCTTATTCTTGTTTTTTTCTTTTGTTTAAAGATGAAAACAAAGTGATTTATTGCAGCAAGTGAAACGTCCAGCAGGTGGCGCCAAAGTACTGCTGGTGATAGAGGAGGAGGAGGAGAGGAGTAAAAGGAGGATGAGGAGGAAGAACAGGAGGAGAAGGAGAGAGAGGAGAAGGAGAGGGAGGAGAAGGAGGAGACAGAGGAGGAAGGGGGGTGGGGGGAAGAGGAGGAGGAGGAGGAGGAGAAAAAGAAAAGGGAGGAGGAAGAGGAGGAGGAGGAGAAAAATAAAAGGGAGGAGGAAGAGGAGGAGGAGGAGAAGGAGGAGGAGAAAAAGAAAAAGGAGGATGATGAGGAGAATGATAAAAATGATGAAGAGGAGGAAGATGAGCAGGAGGAGGAGGAAGAGGATGAAGAGTTAATAAACTTACTGAATGAGACTTTGATAGTTTTCTATTCTGACTCCAAGATCTTCATTCTGCTGCAAGATGTTGATG
>JAJDFG010001035.1:0-52589 GCA_021039105.1 Scomber colias
AGGAGGAGGAGGAGAGAGAGAGAGAGAGAGAGAGAGAGAGAGAGAGAGGGGGGGGGGGGAGACAGAGGGGGGGGGGCAGAGAGAGAGAGACAGGGGGAAAGACAGAGAGAGAGGGGGGGGCAGAGAGAGAGAGAGAGAGAGAGAGAGAGAGAGAGAGAGAGAGAGAGAGAGAGAGAGAGAGAGAAGCAATGGAGGCAGAGGAAGTGAGGAAAAGAGCGAGAGTGATCGGAAAAGCTTCTATACAAAAAAAGAAGAGGGGGGGGGCGGGGGGGCTCGACAAGGCCATGACCACAGGGTAAATGTGCAACAGATGCTCAGGGTGTGTATGTGTGTGTGTGTGTGTGTGTGTGTGTGTGTGTGTGTGTGTGTGTGTGTGTGTGTGTGTGTGTGTGTGTGTGTGTGTGTGTGTGTGTGAGAGAGAGAGAGAGAGAGTTATAGGCTGTTTATTGGCACGCCATGGCAACGCTAGGTTATCTGCACATTGTATCTCTGACACCTCGACTCAAACTGACTGTTTTCCCTCCTGAAGATGCAACATCTCTTCCTCCTTTTCCTCCTTCCTTCTTTCTCTCTTTCTTCTTCCTCCCTTACTTCCTTCCTTCCTCCTCCCTTCCTTCTTCCCTCCTTTTCTTCCTTCCTTCTTCCCTCTCTCCCTTCCTTCCTTCCATCTTCCTCCTTCCTCCCTCTCTCCCTTCCTTCCTTCCTTCTTCCACTCTTTCTTCCTTCCTTCCTCTCTCCCTTCCTTCCTTCTTCCTCTCTTTCTCCCTTTCTTCCTTCCTCCTCCCTTCCTTCTTCCCCCCTTCTCTTCCTTCCTTCCTTCCTTCCTCCCTCTCTGCCTTCCTTCCTTCCTTCTTCCTCCCTTCCTTTCTTCCTCCCTTTCTTCCTTCTTCCTCCCTCCCTTCCTTCCTTCCTCCTCCCTTCCTTCCTTCCTTCCTCCCTCCCTCTCTCTCTCCCTTCCTTCCTTCCTTCTTCCTCCCTTCCTTCCTTTCTTCCCTTCTTCCTCCCTTCCTTCCTTGACCGAGGACAACAGGAGGGTTAAAGAGGTTTTTTAAGGAACACTTGAAAAGCTTTAGTCAAGTGTTGTAAAGCACGGTAACATTTGACAGCTCACCACCGGACTGACTGAACTAAATTTATCTATAGAAGCCCACAGGTGGGGAGGGGATGGGGTGTGTGAGGGAGGGGGGGGGCAGCAGTCGTCCTCCATGTGGTGGTCTTTATTACTGCAGCATGCCTCTCATATCTCCATAAAAATTGATCGTAGTGTAGAGCTCAGACTTTCCTTGAAGCTCCTTTGAGAACTGAGGCGGGTTGGTAAGTGTTCCCTCCATCTGTCCTTCCTTCCTTCCTCCTGTCCATACTTCCTTCCTTAGATCTAAGTTCAGCTGTTAGGGTAACTGTTCCCTCAACCTGTCCGTCCTTCCTTCCTTCTTCCTGTCCCTCCTTCCTTCCTTCCTCCTGTCCTTCCTTCCTTCCGTCCTTCCTTCCTTCCTTCCTTCCTCCTGTCCATACTTCCTTCCTTAGATCTAAGTTCAGCTGTTAGGGTAAGTGTTCCCTCCATCTGTCCTTCCTTCCTTCCTTCCTTCCCCCTGTCCTTCCTTCCTTCCTTCCTCCTGTCCTTCCTTCTTTCCACCTTTCCTTCCTTCCTCCCTTCCTTCCTTCCTTCCTAAGATCTAAGTTCAGCTGTTAGGGTATGTGTTCCCTCCATCTGTCCTTGCTTGCTTCCTTCCTTCCTTCCACCCTTCCTCCCTCCTTTCCTTTCCTTCCTTCCTTCCTTCCTAAGATCTAAGTTCGGCTGGTAGGGTAAGTGTTCCCTCCATCTGTCCTTCCTTCCTTCCTTCCTCCTGTCCTTCCTTCGTTCCTCCTTTCCTTTCTTCCTTCCTTTCCTTCCTAACATTTAAGTTCAGCTGTTAGTCCATGTGGAGGTTTTTATTACTGCAGCATGCCTCTCATATCTCCATAAAAAATGATGGTAGTGTAGTGCTCAGACTTTCCTTGAAGCTGGCGGTTGGAATTGCCCAAAAACAGATATCATATATTTCTGGGAGCTTATCGGAGACTGGCATTCAAATCTTTTTAAAAACAGCCATAAAGAAGTCTTGTCTTATTTTTGATAAAGTCCTGTTATGCATGACTTGTGTTAGAAAAACTGGACAATATCTGTTTTTTGTGTTTATGAGTTTGTTTTTATATATTTAGACCAAAGCTGTTGCATCCTTCCTCCTTTCCTTCCTTCCTTCCTTCCTTCCTTCCTAAGATCTAAGTTCAGCTGTTAGGGTTAAAAGCAGATTTTTTTTTCCCTTCCCTAACCGAGATAGCTTCTTTCGAAAGACTCATTTATAAGATTAATAATAACTTAGGTCTCTTCATGAAGGTCTGGTGGTCTCCTTATCTGGAAATGATTGGAAGTGGGTGATTATGATGTCTAATATCTGTACGCTCCCTCCAGGAATGGACAGGTCATGTAACTTGGTTTTGTGATGAAGGAGGGTAAGAGGGAAGGAAGGAAAGGAGGGAGGAAGGAAGGAAAAGACAAAGGAAGGAGGGAGGAAGGAAGAAGGAAAGGAGGGAGGAAGGAAGGAAAAGACAAAGGAAGGAAGGAAGGAAGGAAGGAAGGAAGGAAGAAGGGAAATAAAGGAGGGAGGAAGGAAAGAGGGAAGGAAGGAAGGAAGGAAGGAAGGAAGGAAGGTAAGATTTATAAGATTAATAATAACTTAGATCTCTTCATGAAGTAATAAGCCAAGCTAAGGTATTAAAAAGTTATTGTGTTTCCATGGATACAGACTTGATTAATTCTTAATAACTGTCTACAGCTTAAAATGCCTTAAAACCTTTGTGAACCATGAATAAAGTATTTTATTATCATTATTATTATTATTATTATTTATGGAAAATAATATGCACACAGGAACTGATATGCAATTACATATTATATGTATTTATGTATTTAATGTATTAAATGTATTTTAAAGTGTGATTTTATGGAGTTTATTTAGTAATTTCTTACTATTGTATGTCACTTCATCAAACTACATATTTGCTTTTATATTCACGTTTATATAAGCCAGGCTAAGGTATTAAAAAGGTAATGTGTTTCCATGGATACAGACTTGATTAAGTCTTAATAACTGGATGTAATTGTGATTTAATGAAAAAAAAAAAGTCCTGTGAGTCCTGGAGAAGTTTAAACAACAGAACACGTATACTTACACACACACACACACACACACACACACACACACACACACACACACACACACACACACACACACACACACACACACACACACACACACACACACACACACACCTTTAAGTGAAAGAGACACCCCCGTCATAAAAAAACTCATCCATCACCGGAACCTTTGAAACAGATACACCCCAAGAGAACCGGCGGCTGTGTTTATTTCCTGCCTTGATGTCAAAAGATAAAAGACGAATATAAAAAGAGCTGAAATTGACTGGCGCTCAATTCTTACTAATGGGCTCTGAAGAGTAATGGCAGGCAATGAAAACGAATGGGGACCCCCTAAGGCAGGTATATGGATAGATATAAAGTATGTCTGCAAAAAGGAGCACACACACACACACACACACACACACACACACACACACACACACACACACACACACACACACACACACACACACACACACACACACACACACACACATTTCCCAGAAGAATAAAAAGAGAAGGGCCTATACTCAAGAGCTTGAATATGCATAGTATATTTTTTTAAAGTCTTGCATACACATACATGAAGGAAGGAAGAAAGAAGGAGGGAGGGAAGAAGGAAAGGAGGGAGCAAGGAGGAAGGAGGGTAAGAGGGAAAAGGAAAGGAGGAAGGAAGGAAGGAAGGAGGAAAGGAGGGAGGAAGGAACGAGGGAAGGAAGGAAGGAAGGAAGAAGGAAGGAAAGGACAAAGGAAGGAAGGAAGAAAGGAAATAAAGGAGGGAGGAAGGAAGGAAGAAGGAAGGAAAGGACGACGAATGGGGACCCCCCTAAGGCAGGTATATGGATAGATATAAAGTATGTCTGCAAAAGGAGCGCACACACACACACACACACACATTTCCCAGAAGAATAAAAAGAGAAGGGCCTATACTCAAGAGCTTGAATATGCATAGTATATTTTTTAAAACCCTTGCATACACATACATGAAGGAAGGAAGAAAGAAGGAAGGAGGGAGGAAGGAAGGAAAGGAGGGAGGGAGGGAAGAAGGAAGGAAAGGAGGGAGGAAGGAGGAAAGAAGGAGGGTAAGAGGGAAAGAAGGAAAGAGGGAGCAAGGAGGAAGGAGGGTAAGAGGGAAAAGGAAAGGAGGAAGGAAGGAAGGAAGGAAGGAAGGAAGGAAGGAAGGAAGGAAGGAAGGAAGGAAGGAAGGAAGGAAGGAGGAAAGGAGGGAGGAAGGAACGAGGGAAGGAAGGAAGGAAGGAAGGAAGGAAAAGGAAGGAAAGGACAAAGGAAGGAAGGAAGAAAGGAAATAAAGGAGGGAGGAAGGAAGGAAGAAGGAAGGAAAGGACGACGAATGGGGACAGGCAGCTATAGGGTTAGATATAATGTATGTCTGGACACAGACGGACGACGACACACACACACACACACACACACACACACACACACACACACACACACACATACACAAAATTCCCAGAAGAATAAAAAGAGAAGGGCCTATACTCAAGAGCTTGAATATGCATAGTATATTTTTTAAAACCCTTGCATACACATACATGAAGGAAGGAAGAAAGAAGGAAGGAGGGAGGAAGGAAGGAAAGGAGGGAGGGAGGGAAGAAGGAAGGAAAGGAGGGAGGAAGGAGGAAAGAAGGAGGGTAAGAGGGAAAGAAGGAAAGAGGGAGCAAGGAGGAAGGAGGGTAAGAGGGAAGGAAAGGAGGAAGGAAGGAAGGAAGGAAGGAAGGAAGGAAGGAAGGAAGGAAGGAAGGAAGGAAGGAAGGAAGGAAGGAAGGAAGGAAGGAAGGAAGGAGGAAAGGAGGGAGGAAGGAACGAGGGAAGGAAGGAAGGAAGGAAGGAAGGAAAAGGAAGGAAAGGACAAAGGAAGGAAGGAAGAAAGGAAATAAAGGAGGGGAGGAAGGAAGGAAGAAGGAAGGAAAAGGACGACGAATGGGGACAGGCAGCTATAGGGTTAGATATAATGTATGTCTGCAAAAAGGAGCACACACACACACACAGACACAGACGGGACACACACACACACACACACACACACACACACACACACACACACATACACAAAAATTCCCAGAAGAATAAAAAGAGAAAGGGCCTATACTCGAGCTTGAATATGCATAGTATATTTTTTTAAACCCCTTGCATACACACGCAGCGGAGAAATTGATTTATCTATCAACTTAGTTAAGAATGAAAAAAATGTTTCATTTATTTAACAGAAAATGTGGTTCGGGTTATTGATGCCAGATGAGCCAATTTCAGCATCTCAGAGAAACAGCTGACCTACAAGCGATTGGCAAGTAGTTTTTTCTGAGAATGGTGTGATAGTGATCAGTAAACACCCAGGTGGCAAGAACACTTTGTTAATAACAGAGATTTAAGCCTCCTGTTGTCCTCGAGTCAAGGAAGGGAGGGAGGGAGGGAGGGAGGAAAGGAGGGAGGGAAGGAAGGAGGGAAAGGAAGGAGGAAGGAAGGAAAGGAGGGAGGGAGGAAGAAAGAAAGAAGGAAAAGAGGGAGGGGA
This sequence comes from Scomber colias, assembly GCA_021039105.1. Lineage (NCBI taxonomy): Eukaryota > Metazoa > Chordata > Actinopteri > Scombriformes > Scombridae > Scomber > Scomber colias. The sequence continues at coordinate 5,712 of JAJDFG010001035.1, forward strand.
GAAGGAAGGAAAGGAGGGAGGGAGGAGGGAGGAAGGAGGGTAAGAGGAAAGGAAGGAAATGAGGGAGGAAGGAAGGAAAGGAGGGAAGTAAGGAAGAAAGAAGGAAAGGAAGGAAGACAGGAAGGAAATGAAGGAGGGAGGGGATAAGGAAGGAAAGGAGGGAGGGAGAAAAGAAGGAAGGGAGGAAGAAGGGAAGGAAAGGAGGGGAAGAACGAAGGAAGAAGGAAGGAAAAGGAGGTGGGGGAGGAAGGAAGAAGGGGGGGAGGAAGGAAGGGAGGGAAGAAGGAAGGAAAGGAGAGAGGTAGGAGGGAGGAAGGAGGGTAAGAGGGAAGGAAGGAAATGAGGGAGGAAGGAAGGAAGGAAGGAAGGAAGGAAGGAAGGAAGGAAGGAAGGAAGGAAGGAAGGAACAGTCAAAACAGATGGGTGATCCGGGAGGATGAATAGAGAATCACAGATCCCTTATTCCACCTTTAATGGAGAATCACGGATCACTTATTCCACCTTTAATGGAGAATCACGGATCACTTATTCCACCTTAAATGGAGAACCCCAGCAGACCTGTTGGGTAGTAAACCTAAAATAAGTTGAATAATAAAACTAATACTTTGTTCAAACTGTGTAACTACGTACATATTTGTGTCTCTGCGCTGCCAGCAAATGAAGTCTAAGTATAATTTTATCAGGACCTCACAGGAATGGACGGCCGAAGTACAACATGTTTCTAAGAGTCCAAAAAAAAAAACCTTTTCCAGTGTTAGTGTCATGAAGATATAAAATCAACACTAAACACATCAAAGAATCAATTCTACACCCAGCTAATATCAAGTAGTAATTACACTTCCTCCCTCCTTTCCTTCTTCCTTTCTTCCTTCCTGCACTCTTACCCTCCTTCCTCCTTCCTTCCTCCCTCCTTTCCTTTCTTCATCCCTCCTTTCCTTCCTTCCTCCCTCCTTTCCTTCTTAACCTCCTTCCTCCCTCCTTTCTTTCTTCCTTACTTCCTTCCTCCCTCCCTCCTTTCCTTCCTTCCCTCTTACCCTCCTTCCTCCCTCCTTTCCTTCCCTTCCCTCTTACCCTCCTTCCTCCCTCCTATTCTTTCTGTTCCTTCCCTCCCTCCTTTCCTTCCTTCTTCCCTCCCCTCCTTTCCTTCTTCCTTCCTTCCTTCCTTCCTCCCTCCTTTCCTTCCTTCCCTCTTACCCTCCTTCCTCCCTCCTTTCCTTCTGTTCTTCCCTCCCCTCATTTCCTTCCTTCTTCCCTCCCTCCTTTCCTTCTTTCTTTCTTCCTTCTTTCATTCTAGCTAATATCAAGTAGTAATTACATTTCCTCCCCCCTTTCCCTCCTTCTTTCTTCCTTCCATCCTCCTTTCCTTCCTTCTTTCCTCCTTTCCTTCTTTCTTCCTTATTTCCTTCCTTCCTCCCCTTCTCTCCTTCTTTCTTTCTTCCTTACTTCCTTCCTCCCTCCTTCCTTTCCTTCTGTTCTTCCCTCCCTCCTTTCCTTCCTTCTTCCCTCCCTCCTTTCCTCCTTTCCTTCTTTCTTCCTTCCTTCCTTCCTTCCTCCTTCCTTTCCTTCCTTTCCTTCCTTCCCTCTTACCCTGCTTCCTCCTCCTTTCCTTCTGTTCTTCCCTCCCTCCCCTCCTTTCCTTCTTTCTTTCTTCCTTCCATCCTCCTTTCTTTTGTTCCTCCCTCCTTTCCTTCCTTCCCTCTTACCCTGCTTCCTCCCTCCTTTCCTTCCTTCTTCCCTCCCTCCTTTCTCCTTTCCTTCTTTCTTCCTTCCTTTCTTTCCTTCTAGCTAATATCAAGTAGTAATTTCAGGAAGTGTTAATGTTTTAAGGAGCTGGAAATGTTCCTTAATGATGTTGATTGGTCAGCATCACTCACTTTATTGTTTTGGAGGTTTCGGTTTGTACTCATACTGCATCACGAAGGTCTCTTCCTTCCTTCCTTCCTTCCTTCCTTCCTTCCTCCCTCCTTCCTTCTTCCTCCTCCTTTCCCTCCTCCTTCCTCCTTCCTCCTTCCCTTCCTTGACTCGAGAACAAACAAATAAAAATAATATACTGCAGTTATAATAATTTTTTAAATATACAACCATGGAAGTTGATTTAAGTTGCAAAATTGGAAGTGATGAGAAAGAACTGGAGCACAAGAGTGAGCATGACGGAGAAATGCACAGCAAGAAAGCGTTATATAAATACATCATGGATTACAATAAATAAGCTTATATTAGTGATCTTATTTTTGACCTCGGTATTTAACCCTCCGTGTCGTCCTCCTGGGTCAAATTGACCCGTCTCTTTTGACTGTTCCTTCTTTCCTTCCTTCCTCCCTCTTTCTTTAATTTTTCCTTCCTTCCTCCCTCTTTCTTTAATTTTTCCTTCCTTCTTCCCCTCTTTCTTTGCTCCTCCTTCCATCCTTCCTTTCTTCCTTCCTCCTTTCCTCCCTCCATACTCTTTCTTTCCTTCCTTCCTCTTTTCGTCCTTACTCCTTTCCTTCCTTCCTCCCTTCTCTCCTAAATTCCTTCCTCTTTTTCCTTACTCCTTTCCTTCCTTCCTTCCTCCTTTCCTCCCTCCTTACTCCTTTCCTTCCTTCCTCCCTCCCTCCTTACTCCTTTCCTTCCTTCCTTCCTCCTTTCCTCCCTCTTTTCCTTCCTTCCTTCCTTCCTTCCTCCCTCCCTCCCTCCTTCCTCTTTTCCTTCCTTCCTCTCTCCCTCCCTCCCTCCTTCCTTCCCTCCTTACTTCCTTCCTCCTGTCCTTCCTTGACTTGGAGCACAACAGGAGGGTTAAAAAATGCTATGCTTTATAAGCTTTTCTTTTGAAAGGTGGGAGAGGAAAACGCTGATTCACACAGAAACTGTTTTGTCATGGAGCAGATCTGCTTCTATTTTATTAAACGTACGAGTCCAAAAGATTGTCACAGTGTTTAATTCTGTTGCATTTAGTCAAGCGTAATCTGAGCAGGCAGCTGTTAAAGTCACACAAGGATCCTGCTGTTATGTGCTTTGAATTAACTGTATCAATAAATCAATTTCTGGCTTCCTATATAAAACGAACCTGCACTTCAATTTTTTACTTTTTTATTTTGGTCTTTTTTGCCTTTATTTAGACCGTAACTGGTAGAGAGGCCAACAGGAAACAGCAGGGAGAGAATAAACTGCAGCATCCACATCCTTCAATTTTGTCAATAGCTCTTTTAAACACATCTTGCTGGTGGTGTGGTCCTTGCTTGTGAATACAAACACTGTTAATGTCTTTCCATTGGAGGCAACATGCAAACTATTCTACTCCAGTAAATGTCTGCTGTCAGTCAACCTTGGTGGTGAAGGTAGATTTTCCAACCATTGTCCTCTCAGTAGCGCACAGACGGCTGCTTCTGTGGATGGAGGAGACGCTGAATGCAGGTTGAGTTACTGGAGATTTCCTCCCATACTCTGGGAGACAAATCTGCCTTTTAAAATGAAGTTGCACTGTTAATACAGTAATTACGGCAGCAGAGCTCTGGGAGAGAAATCTGCCTTTTAAAATGAAGTTGCACTGTTAATACAGTAATTACGGTAGCGGAGCTCTGGGAGAGAAATCTGCCTTTTAAAATGAAGTTGCACTGTTAATACAGTAATTACGGTTGCGGAGCTCTGGGAGATAAATCTGCCTTTTAAAATGAAGTTGCACTGTTAATACAGTAATTACGGTAGCGGAGCTCTGGGAGAGAAATCTGTCTTTTAAAATGAAATTGCACTGTTAATACAGTAATTACGACAGCTCAATGAAATTCAAATCAAGCTCAAGTTGATTTGGTAATTTTCTTAGATTTTTGTGCTTATGTCATGTGTCAGTAGCTACGTAGCTAGATGGAGTCTTTGTCTGTTTTATTCCTGTTGGTTGGTGAAATACGATCAGGAGGCTGCACGGGTCGTTTTATTTTGAAAGACGGAAGTTTTATTATGCCGATTCTGTGTCTGACTTCCTGTCTGGTGCAATCTGCTCTGTTGAGCTTGTCAAGAGTTAGAAACAAAAATAGAAATGCTGCTTATTGATTGTGGTGATAGGAGCCATTAGCTCTTCCATCCACTAGGTGGCAGCCTCGTGTGGTACAGTTACATTGCTTAGGCCGACATGAGTAGGTAGCGTAGAAGAAGAATGTTTGATGACCTGTTGTTAAAAAACACATTAAATGGCTGAGCCTGCCAACAGAGACTTTTCTCACATGTTTTATTGAAAACATTACATTGATAGCGCTGTGGCCGCTGCTTGGACGCTCCTGGTGGAAACACTCTCATTGATTATAGTGGTACCTATCAGGTCCGGTGACTGTGGTACAGCTTTAACACGCCACTGACGGACCCGGTGGAAATTGGGCTTTAGAAGTGAGGATGGACTGCTGTGCTCACATTAGATAAAATGTTGTTGTTTCCCCACTCGTGATAATGTGTGAAAAGAAACAGAAGTGACTCTACCGCTGACGCATCGCTCTGGACTCCTCGGCCTTATTTCTCTTTTGGTCGTTGCCATGGCGACGCACGTCCACAAATTTGCAGGTGCCAGAGCCTCGCACGAAGGGAAGCGGTGCATTGGTTCGGGTGGTATTAGTTCAAACCATCAGCGATCTTTCTGCAGAATGACTGACTCTGCCTTTAAAAAGACTGAACCAAACTTATTTACCATGCTACCATCCACGTAGGTTTCCTGTGTGTCCTAACCCATGCACTCACTTACGGTTCCACCTTTAAAATGAGCGGTTTTGATAATATAGCAGGACTGTGAGTTTGTTTACAACCTGTGTGATTGTCTGACCGCTTGCGTTCCCGTGGAGCACTCACTGTTGGATCCTGTGTTTTAACAACGTTGCCACATCCCCAGATCTCAGCAATTAACTTGAAACAGTAGTAAAAAGTCAAATGTTATCATTGTAATCATAACCAAAACTAGACCAAAAAGACCATAGTTGTAAAAAATGGAATTTTCTATTAAGTTGCATGCTGTCATAACACTGAAGGGCACTTAGGATAACAGCATCCACCGAATGCCACGTTTAGTACCTGCCTACCAAACTACCAACCCTTGTACCAGCCATCCATTCATTAGCCAAAAGGACCAATAAAAACATGCTATTTTCTGGTTAGCGTTGTATGGAACAAATCAGTTTCTTGGTGCGGTGACTCAGATCGTGCTGGATGGGAAGCGGGGCTCCCATGGAGTCTCCCATTCCAGATTCCTCTTGTGCCGACAAAACAAGCTTGACTCAATCATCTCAGTGTGAAATAAAGGGGCATCACGCAACATTCTCCACACAGGTTTCATGACAAGAGCAAGAGAGGAACAAAAGAAATTGCACGCTGTTTCTGAGGTCGGAAGAAACAAACAAGCTTGATGTAATCATTTTAGCAGCAGGAGCACTGCGGTGTGCAGAGTTTCCTTTGCTTAAGGGGGTGCACAGACTCAACACTTGCAACTGGCTGCAGACATCCAGCAGTTGAGCGTTAATGCAGCAGCGAGCACCCCAGCCTGAGATTTACGGCATATTTTAAGAAGAAATGATTAGGCTGATTAGTTTTGCACTGTAGCAACTAATACAACCCAAAAACAACCAGGAAGCTGCTTTTTATTGTAATTATGGTTAAAACAGTGATGCCACCAACATTTTAAAAGGATTCTTTGTGTTTATCTATGCCAGGGGTGTCAAACATGCGGCCCTTGGGCCAGAACCGGCCCGTCCACTGGTCCAATTCGGCCCACTTTCCTTCCTGTCTTTTTTTCCTTCCTTCCTTCCTTCCTTCTGTCCTTCCTCCCATCTTTCTTCCTTCATTCCTTTCTCCCTTTCATCTTTCTTTCCTGTCTTCTTTTCCAACTTTTCCTTTCTTTTCTTTCTTCCCTCCTCACTTTTAATCTTTCCTTCCTTCTCCTTCTTTCTTTCCCACCTTCCTCCCTTTCTGCCTTCCTTCTTTTCCTTCTTTCCATTTGTCCTTCCTCCCTTTCTGCCTTCCTTCTTTTCCTTCCTTCCTTCTTTCCATTTGTCCTTCCTCCCTTTCTGCCTTCCTTCTTTTCTTCCTTCCTCCCTTCCTTCCATCCTTTCTGCCTTCCTTCTTTTTTTCCTTCCTCCCTTCCTTCCATTTGTCCTTCCTCCCTTTCTGCCTTCCTTCTTTTTTTCCTTCCTCCCTTCCTTCCATTTGTCCTTCCACCCTTTCTGCCTTCCTTCTTTTCCTTCCTTCCTTCCATTTATCCTTCCACCCTTTCTGCCTTCCTTCTTTTCTTCCTTCCTCCCTTCCTTCCTTCCTTCCTTTTTTTTTTTAATGATCCGGCCCACATCAGATCAAATTGGGCTGTTTGTGGCCCTTGAATGAAAATGAGTTTGACACCTCTGATCTAAGCTCTCCAGAATGACACATAACTGTGTTTTCTGATCTAAAAAATATGATTTTTTAATGATGTTTCAACACCATGTTTAAGCTTTGGTTAGATTTATTTACAAAAAATGACTTTGTTAGGTTCAAGAATAGGTTTACACAGTTTGTCACATTTTCCTTGCTGTAACTATTCCTGGAAGTCAAATCAAATATAAAAGTGCTCTCTCTCTCTTTGCTTCTTTGCTCCTCTATTTATATCCTGTTTACATTTCACAGAAAACGGTTTCACCTGTAAATAATCAGTCCTTGTGTATACATCTTAAGATTGTTGTCTTGTTATTCTGTTTAAGTACATTGAAAGCCACTAAACTGGAGTCACATTTCTTGTTTGCATAAACATACTGAGTCAATAAAGATGATTCTGATAATATTTTTAGCTTAAAAGTCTCTCTTTGTGTTTCCTCAGACAGTATTTCCCTAAAAATAGAAATATATTTACTTTATTTGATTCCTGTATGGTATGAAGCAGCTTAAAATAATGTTTTTACACAGATGGGATTCACTTACGTCACATAAGTGCTTTATGAAGGGATCGTCTAACAATGCTCAGTATGGACAGGAGGAATTACCTACTTCATTGTTCATTTAACCCTCCTGTTGTACTCGAGTCAAGGAAGGAAGGAAAGGAGGGAGGAAGGAAGGAAGGAAGGAAAGGAGGGAGGGAGGAAGGAAATGAAGGAGGGAGGAAGGAAGGGAGGAAAGGACAGAAGGAAGGAAATGAAGGAAGGAAGGACAGCGGAGGGAAGGAAGGTAGGAAGGAGGAAGGTAAGAAGGAAGGAGGGAGGGAGGGAGGTAGGAAGGGAGGAAAGGACAGAAGGAAGGGAGGGAGGGAGGAAAGTAGGAAGGAGGGAGGGAGGGAGAAAGGAAAAGAGGAAGGAAGGAAGGAACGAATGACAGAGGAAGGAAGGAGGGAGAAAGGAATGAAGGAACGAACGAAGGAAAGATGGAAGGGAGGGAGGAATGAAGGAAGGAAGGAAGGAAGGAAGGAGGGAAGGAGGGAGGGAAGTAGGAAGGAGGGAGAAAGGAAAAGAGGAAGGAAAGAAGGACAGAGGAAGGAAGGAGGGAGGAAGGAACAGAGGAACGAACAAAGGAAAGAAGGAAGGGAGGGAGGAAAGAAGGAAGGAAGGAAGGAAGGAAGGTAGGAGGGAGGGAGGGAGGGAGGAAAGTAGGAAGGAGTGAGGGAGGGAGGAAAGTAGGAAGGAGGGAGGGAGGGAGAAAGGAAAAGAGGAAGGAAAGAAGGAATGAAGGAAGGAAGGAAGGAAAGAAGGAAAGTAGGAAGGAAGGAAGTTGTTGTTTCTAGACAGACATGAGAAAATGTGTGAACCCATCCTTTAAAAGGTTAGACCTCCATTGTTGAATCCTCACAGTTGGAATCTGGAGGTTTATTGGGGTAAATGGGGTTAAAGTCATGGATGTATAAAGACAGCTGGATGCACTGCCTCCACACACACACACTAGAGATACATACTGAGACAACTTCACCTACTTCTACGAAGCATGGAGAAGGAAAGAAATCTGAAGGGGGTCAAAATACCAGCAACACTTAAAGTACGGCCTACGTCAGGTTCAGTGCTATTTGTAAAACTTCCCCGGAGTCTAGAAAAGCTATTTTTATATGCAAGTCTATGGACCAAGCAGGGAGACGCTATTCTGTATGCTTCATAATGTAAAGGCAAATCCAGAAGCAAAGAACCTTTTTTGGGCTCATTTTTGTGCCATGGAGCCAAATATTCAACTCTTATAATGATAAATATACAATAAACTTTAACCCTTAAATACTGTTTAGGGTCAATTGTCAAATCAAGTCAAGTTTTATTTATAAAGCACATTTAAAAACAACCTCATTTGAACCAAAGTGCTGCAGCGTTATTAAAATACAATGTAATCACACACAATATAATAATAAATAAAAGCAATAAAGTAATAGTAAGAGCTCAATTTAAAAACTAAACTTAGAATAAAAACAAATAAAAAAAGTAAAAAATAAATAAAAAGTAGGAAGCCAAGGATTCTCGCCTAGCTGGGACTGAACAACTGAAAACAGATATGTTTTTAATAGTGTTTTAAAATGCTCTACAGACTGTGCAGCTCTAACCGGGAAAGGTCGGCTGTTCCACAGCTTTGGGGGCCGCCACTGAGAAGGCTCTGTCCCCCCGAGTAGAGAGTCTGGACCGAGGTACTGCCAGGAGCAGCTGGTTTGTTGACCTAAGTGCTGTAATAGCTCTGATAAATAAGATGGAGCCAGACCATTTAAACACTTTAAATCATTTAATAAAACCTTGAACTGGATCCTAAAATTAACTGTGACTCATTTGTTATATTTAAGAGTTGTTAAAACACTGCATACACATTTCTTCTAGGTCCAACAATATTCCTTCTGCAACAATATACAAAAATGGAAATAAATTGCCCTTTTTTAAATATTTTTGTGCAGCTTATATTCATTTTTATATATGCAAATAGAGCCTCAGGCACTCTGTTTGCTCTCTGAAAACTTCTATTTTTATATGCATGCCAATGTCTTAATGTAAAGTCTAGGGACCAAGAGAGGAGACGCTATATGCTTCATAATGCAAAGGCAAACCCAGAAGCAAATAAACCTTTTTTGGGCTAATTTTTGTGCCATGGAGCCAAATATTCTATTCCTATAATGATAAATATATATAATAAACTTTAAACCTTACATAGGCCTACTGTCTAGGGTCAATTGTTACCCATTTTTTATATTTAAGAGTTGTTAAAACACTGTATTCACATTTCTTCTAGGTTGATTTTTCCTAATGTGACCACACAATATACAAAAAATGGAAATAAATTGCCCTTTTTTTATATTTTTGTGCAGCTTATACTCATTTTTATATATGCAAATAGAGTCTCAGACACTCTGTTTGCTCTCTCACTTCATTATGAATGTGAATTGGTGTAAAAACTAATAATAAGTCAGAATATGAACAGTATGTGAGGGTTAAATATGAAAATATGAGACACATGAAACAGTTTTGTGACATCTACTGAAGAAAAACAAATGTGAATTATGATTACACACTTTGCACAATCCCCGCCCCCGTCCAAAAAATTGCCAAGAAACGTAATGTTCTCATAAAGAAACACCTTTTAAACTTTGTGTTACGAAACGTGCAAAAAATAGCCGGTTTGACGATGTAATATGACATAATATGGAGTGATTTGATGGTACAGCAATGCGTTCCACCCTGCTGACACTTCCCATAAATCAGCTCTTGTTATAACAATGGAATAAAAGTTCCTCATCTTTCTTCTCTGTCTATTTTTAATACTCTTTACTGTGTGTAAACTGCTTTGAAGAGAACCTATCAGATGGTACCCATGTGTTGTATGAATGCCACAACACCCCAAAGAGGAGATGATGGCTGTAAGTGGATGGATACAAGGCACTGCAGAGAAAGACACAGATTAAACACGCAGTCTATCTCATGGTTCATCGCCTTTTCTTTCCCTCTCTCTCTCTCTCTCTCTCTCTCTCTCTCTCTCTCTCTATTTCTCTCTATATCTGTTTCGCTCCGTCATTTTCTTGATTTCACTTCTCACTGACATCTGGCTCTGGTCTTATCACTCTCTTTTCTCCTTCTCTTTCTTCATGTCTGTCTCCTATTTTCTCGGCCTGTTTCTGTGTCGGCTTCTCTTTATCTTCCCTCTATACTTCCACTCTATCTGATTTTCATGTACGTCTCTCGTTGTTTTTCTGCGTATTTCATGCTCACTCTTTTTTTTTCATTTTGGACATTTTCCAGTCAATGATATCCCTCCTTTTACATCAATATATAGCACAAGTTTAAGGAGTTATTATTTTAGTGTTACTTACACTAACCCTAACCCAACTAACCCTAAGCCTAGATTTTATGGCATTGACCACCTCCCTAACCCTAACAAGGCTTAATTTAAAGACTGTGTAAAGTGTGAGTTTGACATACTACAGAAAAGTGTGTTGTTAACCACCCTGCCAAATTTGAATGATTAAAAAAAATCGCCAAATATATGAAATTAGTCTGTGTCTGAGTGCTTTCTGCTACTAACTCAGCTGCTAGCTTAGCGGCTAACTCGGCAGCTAGCTCGGCGGCTAACTCAGCGGCTAGCTCGTCTTACTGGCTAATTGTAGTAGTAGTAGTAGTGTTAGATATTAACAATAACTGGCCACAAGGCAGGTTAACCGCCCCCTACCAAGTGTCACCTATCAATCAAAGTCACCACCACTACCTGAAACATGGACGCTATGTCTGAGAGCTTTCTGCTGCTATCTTAGCGGCTAACTCGGCGGCTACCTTAATGGATAACTCAGCTGCTAGCTTAGCGGCTAACTCGACGGCTAGCTCGGCTAACTGGATAACTGTAGACTGTAGTAGTAGTAGTAGTGTTAGATATTAACAATAACTGGCCACAAGGCAGGTTAACCACAGAGGAGAGCGGACTCTTGGTCTTATATAGTAAGAGAGGGACCAAGGTAACGCCAATACATCACGGAGTAGCCTTTTTTTGCAGGCTCAGAAAATCAGGAAAAATGAGAGACTGAGAAACAGTTTAAGGCTCTATCTCCACAATTCAGTCCTGCATAGTTATCAGTCTTTTCACATGTTTTCTGTAACCATTTTCCAACATGTATAATATGTTTAGAAGTTAATTGAATGAACTGACTTTACACAGACTTTAACTTTTCACTTACAAGTACATGATCATGATTTTTAGTCATATTAGTAGCAGAACTTCCCAAATGCCTGTCAACAGACATCAACATACAATATATAAAGAACATAACTATAAAAAAAAAAAAAAAAACCTGATTCAGACTTCAGTTAGGAAAAGTTTAGAGAGGGAATATTATTTGTTTTTCCACTTGGGACATCATGCTGAGGGGCCGTTCAGAGCTGCGTGTTTAAACGGTGCAGTTTCATCACATGGGAAAGTTGGTGAATCAGTGAGGAGCACCAGATTTATTGTACAACTGCATTTAAATAATATTTCTGATGGTAAAATCCTCCCTAAAAGTCTAGCCAAATCTTGTTCTCCACAATAACAGTCCACCCTCCTTTCTTCTTCTTTTTTAAAATTCTTTTATTATAACAACCCTGGTTTCATTTTCCGTACTTTCAACCATGTTTTCTGTGTTTCTCATGATCACATTTCACTCACTTGGTTTGGTAGGAGGTTTTTATTAATCCAATTATCAAAAGCAAATCAAATTAAATTGAGATGGAAGCTAGATGAAGTTGTCCGTTGTTATACAAAGTTGAAGAAGTTCAGCAAAAAAAAAAACAATTTTTACAAGAGACAGTTTGGGTAATAATGAGTCACTTAATGAGTAGTTAGGATTATTAGGTTAAACTGGGGTGTGTTTACGACTTGTTCCTGAACGCAAAAATGTTGCTGCATCCCAGTTTTTAATATTGAGAAGAGAGAATTATAATAATTAGAAAAGACAGAAGCAAAATAATCACTTATATAAATATATGAAAACCTTCGTATTTTTACTTTGATTTCCTTGTCTCGGGTCAAAATTCTGTAATAGTGAAGTAGAGGGACACACACACACACACACACACACACGCAGACACACACACACACGCACTCGGCACAGGTTAAAAGGGCTCCCATAAAAGCAGATTAAAACCAGGATCAACAGGAGAACTGAAGAGAGACAGCTGGAGAACTAACTACTGGGCAACAAGTGGTGGTATTACACACACACAAACACACACAAACACACACACACACGTTTACATCATATCCATGATTACTTACATAGGCATGCATTCAAACCCACACACTCTCTGTGTGTGTATAAAGAGGATCCAGATGTCGGTGCAGGTCAGGGAGGCCTTCCACGGGCCACAGAGGCCTCTACATGTATTTGAGGATATGTGTGTTTTTTTAATCTGTGTATGAAGGTGTGACTAGGGTTGCAAACTTGGAAACTTTCCATGGGAATTAACGGGAATTAATGGGAATTAATGGGAATAAACCAGGAATTTATGAAGGTATGTTCTTATTAGGGAAGTTAAATATAGTTGTGTAAAATAATATTTTAGCATAATCCTGACTAAAACAACCAGATATCATGCAGTACAGTTGAATATCTATTTCTAGCCACAGAGGCCTGTTCATGTATTTGAGGATATGTGTGTTTTTTTAATCTGTGTATGAAGGTGTGACTAGGCTTGCAAAATTCTGGGAATTTTCAAACTTGGAAACTTTCCATGGGAATTAACGGGAATTAACGGGAATAAACCAGGAATTTATCAAGGTATGTTCTTATTAGGGAACTTTTTTTTTTTTGCCTTTAATGTAATTTGGAATATTTCCAAATTCCCCGGCTTAATTTCCCAACTTTGCAGAAATTTACCAGAAAATTTCCACCCCTTTGCAACCCTATAGGTGTGGTGCTGAGAAAAAGGAAGTAAATTACATTGAACCTCCTGTCGTCCTCCCGGGTCAAATTGACCCCATCTCTTTTGACTGTTCCTTCTTTCCTTCCTTCTTCAAAAAATTCCTTCCTTCTTCCCCTCCTCCTCTCTTTCTTTGCACCCTCCTCCTTCCTTCCTTCCTACCTACTCCTTTCCACCCTCCTCTCCTTACTCCTTTCCCTCCCTTCCTTCCTTACTCCTTTCCTCCCTCTCTCCTTACTCCTTTCCCTCCTTCCTTCCTTACTCCTTTCCTCCATCTCTCCTTACTCCTTCCTTCCTTCCTTCCCTCCTACCTACTCCTTTCCTTCCTTCCTTCCTTCCTTCCTACCTACTCCTTTCCTTCCTTCCTTCTGTCCTTCCTTGACCTGAGGACAACAGGAGGGTTAATTACAACAGATTAATTTTTTTTTTTTTTTATGTCTAAATTCAAGTTAACTCTGATGGATGTCAAGTAAAACCTTTAAAAGGATTATGACACGATAATTTGACCCTTTCTTAGCTTCTTACTTTAAAAAAAAAGACACCAACATCAGTGTTTTTGCATGTTTTGTATTAGTTTATTACAAATCACATAATCACTTCCAGGTAATGGAGTACAGACTGTTCAAATCAATCTGCACTTGTACTTCGTTAGCATGGAGAGAGACAGAAAAAAAAAAAAAAATGAATGCAGACTTGATGTTCCACCAAATCCTTCAAATAAAACGACACAATGAGTTGTTATTACGTTCCCTGCAGAACGACGCCATTAATGACAACATGGCTTCCAAAAATGGCTCAAAATCACGATGATGGAAAAATACATTTGTTTTATATGATCCGAAAACTTTTAGGCTAAGTCGTAGTCGTGTTTAACTCTCCTGTCGTCCTCCCGGGTCAAATTGACCCATGTCTTTTGACTGTTCCTTCTTTCTTTAATTTTTCCTTCCTTCTTCCCCTCCTCCCCTCTTTCTTTGCTCCCTCCTCCTTCCATCCTTCCTCCTTTATTTCCTTCCTTCCTCCCTCCCTCCTTACTCCTTTCCTTCCTTCCTTACTCCTTTCCTTCCTTCCTTACTCCTTTCCTCCCTCCCTCCTTACTCCTTTCCTCCCTTCCCTCACTCCCTCCTTTCCTTCCTTCCTTCCTTCCTCTTTTCCTCCTTACTCCTGTTCTTCTTTGACCTGAGCACAACAGGAGGGTTAAAAGACACCAACACTGACCTTGCACCTTTGGGTAGGAAATGAACAACAGCTTCCATCTGTTTCATCCTCTTTTCCTGTGTGGAGGAAGTAGTATATCAACATCACACATTACACTTCCTCTTCTGCTTCTTATGGTTAATAGTCATGATTCCTACCATGAAGTGATGAAACCTTCTATAGGGCTTCAATGCCGTCTCTAATGGTCACAGTGACTCTTTATTAACCCTTACATACTGTTCAGGGTCAAATTTGTACCCATTTTTACATTTAAGAGCTGTAACAACATCCTATACACATTTCCTCTAGGTGGACTTTGACTAATGTGAGCCTAAATACACAAAAATTGGAAATAAAATGCATCATTTTTGTGCAGCTGATGTCCGAATTTCACTTATTTTTACATGTTAAATTCTTCAAATTCTATTAAATATTCTCCTGGATCATAAAATAGTGATTGTAAATATACCCCCCCCCCCCCCCCCCCCCAAAAAAAAAACAAAAAAACTAACCCCCACGCTCCTGCTCGGTGCCTCAGGTCAGCTGATCTGCTGCCCCTCGAGGTACCGAGGTCAAGGCGGAAGCTCGGAGGGGATAGAGCTCCTAAATTATGGAACAAGCTTCCTTTAAATATTCGACAAGCTTCCTCACTGTCCATTTTTAAAACTTATCTTAAAACCCATTTTTATTCCTTGGCTTTCAACCCAGCATGAGACTCTGCTCCTGTTTTAATGTTTTATGGTTTGTTTGTTTTTTAATTATTGTTTTATTATTTTATTGTTTTTAATTTATTTTAAAAACAATAAACAATTATTTGAGTATTTATTTCCTGTTAATTGTTTTATGTTCCTGTGTGTTTTATCTATTTATGTACAGCACTTTGTTTCAGCTGTGGTTGTCAGCAGTGATATATAAATAAAGTTAAGTTGAGTTAATGTTTGATGTACTGTTGTTGTCTCATGTGTGTCTTATCCTCGAGTGCTTTGAAAGCCGCCTATAAATAAAATGCATTATTATTATTATTACGATCATTATTATGACCTATAAATACATAATGGGATTGACACATCATGTGACTATCAGGTGACCTGGACCTTTATCTATTTAACCCTCCTGTTGTCCTCAGGTCAAGGAAGGAAGGAGGGAGGAAAGGAGGAAGGAAGGAAGGACGGAAGGAGGGAGGGAGGAAAGGAGGAGGGAAAGGAAGGAAGGAAGCTAGGAAGGATGGATGGAAGGAAGTGAGGAAAGAAGTATGGATAGAGGAGGGAGCAAAGAAAGAAGAAGGAAGGAAAGAAGGAACAGTCAAAAGAGATGGGGTCCATTTGACCCGGGAGGACGACACAAGGGTTAAGACAGTGACTACACATTCATGTTTTAGTCTGAAGAAGAAGAAGCAGCTTGAAACGTCACTCTTCATATTCCATTAAATCATACCTGCATTAGGAGCTACAGTCTACTAATAGATTTTTTTTAATACCAGATGGAAGAAAGGTGAACTAATTGTTGTCTGGAAAGGAAGGGAAACGTTAAACAGCTAGGTTAACTACAATAAACTAACATTTATTTGGAAATGCCCAATAAAGATGTTCAGTACAATCTGTTGTTTAGGAGCTAAAACTTCCAAACACACTGTTAGAGTCTTTGAAAGAGCTTAAAACCCCTCTCGGAAACCCCTTTTTGAGCAGAAAGGGGCTCTCGATGATGATCATGGTCACTGTCAGAAACTAAATATGGAGTTAGAAGATTTCCACCCAAAATAAAAGTGTACAGCCTTTGCTTTACGCAGAATGGTAAATGGACTGTACTTATATATCGCCTGTCTAGTCTTTGTGACGACTCAAAGCGCTTTACATTACATCTCATTCACCCATTCACACACATTCATACACTGATGGCAGGAGCTACCACGCAGGGTGCCAACCTGCTCATCAGGAGGGAAGTTAACCATTCATTATTCAAGTAATCATTCATTCACATTCATACACCGTTGGCGCAGCAACGGGAGCAATTTGGGGTTAAGTGGACTGGACTGGAGGAGCCAATCTTCCAATTGGAGGACGACCGCTCTACCACCTGAGCCACAGCCGCCCTTATCTCTTAGTTAGTGTCCTTAACTCTTGATGCTGTCTCTAATGTTCACTGTGAGGTATTTGACATTAAGATGGTTGGTTTACACATGTGCACAAGCAGTTTGGTTTCAATTAAAAGTAAGCATGGGATGATAACCGTGTTCAAGGTATACCACGATAAGAAAAAGTCACGATAACCGAAACCGCCATATTTTCTGTCATACCGTTCCTAAGGTATGAGCTGTTTTTTGTCTGGTCAAAGACAGGAAGTGCTGGTCAGAAATCCCTCAGGAGGTGCAGATGCAGCGTAGAGTATCACGACCCCTCACACTGTCATTACAGATTCAGGTTAAATTATAATTAACATGTCTGTCTTTATTTTTCTTCCTTTTAGGAACATTTTAGAGCTGGAATCACAACACCGTGAAACCGTGATATTTTTGCTTATGGTTATCATACCGCCAGAATCTCATACCGGCCCATGCCTAATTATAAGTAAGAATGACATTGTACATATAATGCAAAATGGTTGACATGACTAATAGTATCAGTATTTCTCTCGTTTTGTCAGTTGGATGGTGGACCTGGAAGTTTTTAAAAGGGGGGAGGCGGGTGTGACGTCTCTCTCTGTCGTTTGCTTAAGAGGTTGCTTTGGCTTCCTGTTTTATTGTTTAATGTATCTAGATCAGGGGTGTCAAACATGTGGCCCGTGGGCCAGAACCGGCCCGCCAAGAGGTCCAATCTGGCCCAGTTTCCTTCTTCCTCTTTTCCTTCCTTCCGTCTGTCCTTCCTACCTTTCTTTCTCCCTTTTTCTCTTCCTCCCTGTCTTCTTTTCCTTCCTTCCTTCCTTCCTTCCGGTCTTCTCTTCTCTTCTCTTCCTCAGCTGCACAAAAATGTTAAAAAAATTATGCACTACGGTTAAAATAAATGTGTGTATGGTGTTTTTACAGCTGTCAAATGTACAAATGGGTCAAATTGCTGTATTGCTGTGTGTAAGGGTTAATGATTATAAGATTGGTAAAAAGGACTACTCAATGCCTCTGCTGCTGTGATTTAGCCCCAAGACGACTATAATGAAAATCAACAAAGACAACAGGGTATGGTACTGATATATTTGTATTAAAAAAAAAAAAAGAGAGAGAGAGAGAGAGAGAGAGAGAGAGAGAGAGAGAGAGAGAGAGAGAGAGAGAGAGAGAAAAAAAGACTAGCAAAGGGCACGGAAGAGTGGATATGATCTAAGAAAGCCATGTTTTGGATTGATTTTACATGTTGCTTCATATCTGTTTGTGTGAGAGAGGACACAGGAGGAGACACAGATGGCCTAAAACTGTTCAGCATGAAATCAATACAGTCAGAATAGGAAGAAGTAGCCTCCAATTTTATGAATCAGTAATCATGTGATGTTCTCTCTCTCTTTTTTTGGTCTGTTTTTTTTTTTTTTTTTTTTTTGAATGAGTGTTTTTCATTAAATGCATTCCTGAGGATGAAACACTCAACTGTCATCAAGCTGTCATTCGTGAGGTCTATTAGCAACGTTGGACGTATACTGTAACAGCGGAGGTAAAACTAGAAACGCAATTAATCACTAATTTAAATTTAATAATGCAATTACCAATTACTGAAATTTAAATGGGGCTCTTTACTTCTGTCTTACGTGAAAACAGCGTACAACAACCGCAGACAAAGCGGCCTATTTCCCGGATTTTACGATCTAACGTCACGCTAACCTCACAATGGAGGTGAATCACTCAAATTTAGCTCACGCAAAGGCCGACAGTTCAGGCAACGTGAGCTGTGAGTTCGCCTTGCCTCGCCATCCTGGAAATATGGACATTATTTTTTTTCCCCCTCCTTTTGAGATCAAGGACTTTTAAATACACTGGTGAGTTGTAGTCTTGTGTGTAGTTGTTGGCTTGTCAAGGTCTATCGTGAAGTTGCAGGAATTACAGTCAAATGTCTGAGAAACATTTGTTATTTCATTTTAAACTGCCAGAAGTATTAAAACTGACTTATGTACTCGTGCTTGAATTGAAGGGCCTGTCAAGACTACAATAAATAGGCTTATCAAAACACATCTATTGCTTTTTTATTGCTCTACTACTTATTTTTTATCATAGTCTTATTGGACATAATGATCCCACACTGTGCCACAACAACATTAAACTTAAAAGTAGCTATTTATATATTAATAAGAGAATTGAATTTAGATTTTAAAGTATTGCATTAGCTACTTTCCCCCAATGACTAATAGTTTTTATATGGCGTAATTGGTAAAGTAATTCAATTTTTAGACAACTAACTGGTAACCGTAACTAATTGCCTGTAATTCAAGGATTGTCTGTGACGCACAAATATTTTATTTCAAAGTCAGTTTAATAAATTACCGGTAATGGTTGGAAAATCCTGGAATTCACTGCCATATTATCCGCAGTGATTCACTATGTTGTCATACTTCCTGCTCATCAGTGGTTTTTCAAGAGGTCACACACCAAAATCCCAAACTTGTGTTGTGGTAAAACGCTGCCACATGAAATTTCACAGGATTTTTATGATCAGATGTTAAATTCCCACACAAATAATCTTTAAGTAAGAAGGAATGCAACACAGTCATCTTCAAATCAGGTGCACATTGTTCCAACTGATGGGGAAAAAAAATCATTTGAGAGGCTCAGCAGATGAAGTGTGTGTGAGTGTTGAGGAATCCACTGATTCACTGATACTGCCCTCTACTGGTCAGTGATGGGAGGTGCAGGTTAGATATTAAAGTCCCTTTCCACTTTAACCCTCCTGTTGTCCTCGTGTCAAGGAAGGAAGGGATGAAGAAGGGAGGAAAGGAGGGAGGAAAGGAAAGAAGGACGGGAGGTAGGAGAGGAAGAAGGAAGGAAAGGAAGCAGGGAGTAAGGAAGGAGGGAATGAAGGAAAGAGGGAAGGAAACAAGGAGGGAGGAAGGGAGGGAGGGAGATAGGAAGGAAGGAAAGCAGAGAGTAAGGACGGAGGGAATGAAGGAAGGAGGGAAGGAAACAAGGAGGGAGGGAGGGAGAAAGCGGAATAGAGGAAGGAAGTGAGCAAAGAGAGAGGAAAGAAAGAAGGAAGGGAAGAAAGAGAGAAGGATGGAAGGAGGAAAGACAGAAGGAAGGAAGGAAAGGAGGAAGGCAGGAAGGAGGGAGGGAGGGAGAAAGGAAAAGAGGAAGGGGTAAGGAAGGAAAGAGAGAAGGACAGACAGAAGGAAGGAAAGTGCTATTATAACTATAACTGCTATGGACACTATATAGGTTAACATTACAGGTGACTGGCCACACAATCATCCTGTACAGCAGCCGAAGCTCCATATCAACACTTATCTAACATCCCGATGATGTCTCCAAACTATCAAACATTCAAATATAGCCGACACTAACAAAGCTACACAAAGATATCTTGCACACACAGTATGTCCATAACAAGCATAACCATCAAGAAAAACACAGCTCATTATATAGCCTATATGCCTTATAAAAACACAGCATTAATGAATGGATGTGGCACCTATATCTATATCATACAGTCATTTTCCCAACATATGAGGCTACAAGTACATTGCCATTGATTTAAATCCCACTTCATAACAAAGAGAAGCTGTACTCACTCATTAGAAGCTCATCTTATAGGCCATTTAAGAAGCTGCTCGTGTCCAAAGTCCGCTCCCTGCTGGTCTCATAGAGAGTATATCCAGTCCACTGAGTCCAAAGAAGCTCTGCTGGTCTCATAGAGAGTATATCCAGTCCACTGAGTCCAAAGAAGCTCTGCTGGTCTCATAGAGAGTATAGCCAGTCCACTGAGTCCGGAGAAGCGGGACGCGGCGGTCAATGCCGCTTCATTTACGGAGCTAGCTAACTAGCATGCTACAGCTAGCTTCGGGTGTTTCGGTTTAACTGGTGACCGCGTTAACTTGTGATTTTCTCATAAAACTGCTTTGATTGTAGTTTGATCCTTTTAAACAATATTCTGTGTCATATCTAATCATGTATGTAAGTTAAATTGCGTCCAGAAGACTCATTCCCATGTAATGTAAGAAAGTCACCAGTTAACACGGTCACCAGTTAAAGCGTTACACCGGCGGCACGCTAGCTTTTGCCTGGGTTTGAGTAAAAAACGTGTCTAATTTGGTCATTTTAGCTTTACCCTCATCCTGCTTCTTTCTTTCCTTTCTCTTTTGCGCCCTGCCTTTTTGTTTGGGCTTGCTAAACATGATAGTTTTACCTTTTCTAGTCAACTTTCATCCACCTGCTTTTTTTTTCCTGCTGAAAGGAGAAACAACTACGTGACGTCACGTCATCGCGACTCATCATGATTGACAGCTATCAAGGTGATTGAACTATGATCATTTCCTCCTCCCACACCAGCCGCAGACAAGTTTCACTGAAAGTAATCTAAATAATATTCAATAACTGACAAACATTTTTTATTGGATTCAACATATGACAGAGACTCAAAATATATTTTTAATTCAATTAAAAATAATGGGAATGAAGGGGTTTTTTCTAAGTTTAAACATTATTACCTTAAACCATACTCTAAACGCAACTTTAAAATCAAAGTGAATAGTGGACAAAATGTACAAAGGTATTATGGAAATGTTTACTTTGTTGTATGTCTGCATTTAATGTTTTTATAATTCATATTGCTGATGCTGGAGTGTGAAAAAATGCTGCTAATCCAACAAATTTAGGAGAAAACACTCAAGTGTTAATATATTGGACAAAAGCATCCCCTTAAGTTTAGAGTTTGACAAATATTATACATGAATATCCTTTTAAATAATAATAATAAAACAATGTCAACCACTCATAAATAGGACTCTCAATGAATTCATATTCATTCAAAAAGTAAAACAACCTCAAACTCTAGATTAAATGTCAATTAATTACATTTTTCAAAACTTTATTGAAGTTTGCAATGTACAAAAAAGATCAATCATTCCAGGTCACAGTTTGTGCAACAGCAACAATATGGTTTACAGTCATGTGAAGGCATAATAAGGGTTATTAACAGTAATAATAATAAATGAGAGACAAAGGAAAGAAAAATAAGGAAAACCCCATGTGTGACAGACTTTATAATCTTCTGTAGGCTATAAAATGAAAATTGTATTTGTGACAGCTTATTGGTTGAAAACCTCTGAATGGATATCCATGCTATAGATGCTAAGAAGTCAGTAGCATCAATTAATGACGTCAAAGGCCCAAACTTTTTCTAAGACTTAGCACATTCAGTATCAACACGCAGCTTCAGGTCTTTATGAGCTCTCAAACCTGCTGGTGAGTGTAATATAAAAACGTCCACCAGGTGGCGATATTGTCTGCATTTTTTCTAGTTCCACTATAAACCCTTATTACTTTCTCCTAAAAGCTTGGGCTGTCTTCAAACAGAACTGCTCACATATGATCTTAATTTAATTAAATTTATGTAGTTCATGTTTTCAGTCTTATTTTAGAGTCTCCCTCCAGTCAGAAATGTCCTTTATTTTTTTCTTCTTTTTCCTTCAGTGGGATGTTTGAGCTTCACTGTGCAGAGTTTGACACTAGAAGACTGCTTTCTCATTCATGGGCTGAAGGGGGGAAATTATGCTCATCTTAAATTTGATTTGTCACATCACAGCAAGTTTGGAGCCAATCATGATCCAGTAAGGAGCTTTACACATTATACTGTAAGTGTGATGTGGAAACTTAAGTGCATAAAATATAAAATTACAAAAGTGAAGTAGGGGACATCTTACATTTAGCAATTAAGTTTTTGAAATGAACAAATACTCTAATATCATGATTCATACTCACTGTTACCTTGAAAGTTTATCTTTGGGTTGGATTCCAGACTAACATGCTAAAAATTACTCAGACTTAACCCTCCTGTTGTCCTCAGGTCAAGGAAGGACAGAAGGAGGGAAGGAAGGAAGGAAGGAAGGAAAGGAGTAAGGAGGAAAAGAGGAAGGAAGTAAGGAGAGATGGAAGGGACAAAGGAAGGAAGGAAGGAAGGAAGGAAGGAAGAATGAAGGTAGGAAGGAAGAGAAGACAGATAGAAGGAAGGAAGGAAGGACAGATGGAAGAAACAGATGAAGGAAGGAAGGAAGGAAGGAAGGAAGGAAGGAAGGAAGGAAGAATGAAGGTAGGAAGGACAGATGGAAGGAATGAAAAAAAGGAAGGAAGGAAGGAAGGAAAAGAACACAGAAAGGAAAGGGAGCCGGATCGCACCCCTTGGTCGGCCGGTTCTGGCCCACGGGCCGCATGTTTGACATCCCTGAGTTATACATATCGACACCTGGAAGCGTCCCAGTACGTCCGCAGGTCACTGAGCAGCTCCACTGGAGCAGCGCTGGGTTAAGTGACTTGTTCACTGGCAGCTGGTGAGTGTAGTTTAAGACGGTGAAGAATGTTTCTCATTTCATTTCACCCTCCAGGTTTTCACTGCAAC
Organism: Scomber colias; assembly: GCA_021039105.1. Taxonomy (NCBI): domain Eukaryota; kingdom Metazoa; phylum Chordata; class Actinopteri; order Scombriformes; family Scombridae; genus Scomber; species Scomber colias. The sequence goes on from JAJDFG010001035.1 coordinate 28,228, forward strand.
TCAGAGGAGTCCTCTTAAATTTGTCCGAACAAGAGAAAGAGTCTTTGCCGCTTTGACCCAAATAGTCAGGGGATTTTATTTGAGGTTGCTCACAGTGGGTGAATGAATGGGTGTTTCTGAGTTAGTGGTACAGATTGTTTCAATAAGCTAAACTTCTTCTTCCCTGGAGTTGTCTGTGCTTTCTGGTCTCACAGGTAATCTGGGCCTGGAGACGTCCGGATGACAGATTCCAGTCCCGGACCTTCTAGCTTCATTGTTGATTTTCATTGTGCTTCTCTCTCCTACCCCTCTTCCTCCCTTCCTTCCTTCCTTGACTCGAGCACAACAGGAGGGTTCAAGAGACCCAACATTCCCACATGAGCAACAGTGGAGAGATTCACCAAAATTGGTGAATTTGCTGAATCCTTCCTTCCTTCCCTCCTTCATCTGTTTCTTCCATCTGTCCTTCCTTCCTTCCTTCTATCTTCTCTTCCTTCCTTCCATCTGTCTTTCCTCCCTCCCTTCCTTCCTTCCTTCCTCCCTTCCTTCTTTCCTTCCTTCCTTCCTTCCTTCCCTCCATCTTTTCAATGATCCGGCCCACATGAGATCAAAATGGTCTGTATGTGGCCCTTGAATGTAAATGAGTTTGACACCTCTGACTTAGGGTAAACAAAAAAAGGAGACAGCAAGTAGAAATCTTTTTTTATTTTATTTGCTGTGTTCATTGGCACCTCACATTTCTGTCATATTACTAATTCTCCTTCAAAATAGATTTTTAAAAATGTTATTTTGTACCAAGGCCACAGAAAATACTGGATTCTGATTGACCAGAGGGTGTGAAGTATTTATAGACAACTGCACAGCTTTGATGTTGTTTCTTCTTCACTGCTCGATAAATAAGTATTGGCATACACAAATTGTACCGCAGACACATCCAGATGAATTTTATGCAAGCTAAATCATTTTTTGGGGTAGGATGCATAACATAAGAGGAGCAGAGTTTCTGCTGAGATTACCAGAGATGGCAGCAGTACCAAGTTTCTATTTAAGAAGTTCTAAGAAAAATAAGAAAGTCGTGTTAAAATATCCGGAGAGAGGTTAAGATTGAAATAATCTACATCAGAATGTGAAGTTATCAAAAAACCATGAATAACTCTATGCCAAGTGTTTCAATTTTAATATGCAACATCTATCTATCTATCTATCTATCTATCTATCTATCTATCTATCTATCTAACTAGAGTATCTATCTATCTATCTATCTATCTATCTGTCTATCTATCTATCTATCTATCTATCTATCTATCTATCTGTCTGTCTGTCTGTCTATCTAGAGTATCTATCTATCTATCTATCTATCTATCTATCTATCTAACTAGAGTATCTATCTATCTATCTATCTATCTATCTATCTATCTATCTATCTATCTATCTATCTAACTAGAGTATCTATCTATCTATCTATCTATCTATCTATCTATCTATCTAACTAGAGTATCTATCTATCTATCTATCTATCTATCTATCTATCTGTCTATCTATCTATCTGTCTGTCTGTCTGTCTATCTAGAGTATCTATCTATCTATCTATCTATCTATCTATCTATCTATCTATCTATCTATCTATCTATCTATCTATCTAACTAGAGTATCTATCTATCTATCTATCTATCTATCTATCTATCTATCTATCTATCTATCTATCTATCTATCTAACTAGAGTATCTATCTATCTATCTATCTATCTATCTAGAGTATCTATCTATCTATCTATCTATCTATCTAGAGTATCTATCTATCTAACTAGAGTATCTATCTATCTATCTATCTGTGTATCTATCTATCTATCTATCTATCTATCTAGAGTATCTATCTATCTATCTATCTATCTATCTATCCGTATATAAGCAAACATATGTATCTAAGTATCTATGTACATTTTAGTGTTAACAGTGTACTGATTTATGTCGATACACATCTTTTTGTGGTCATCCCTTTTGTTCACAATGGTAGATGTGTCACTGTTTGAACATGAATAAAAACACAATACTGAGCGGTTCTGTTGCTTTCATCGTGCCAAAACACGCAAAAAAAAACCCTAAATAAGCCTAAAGAAAGCAGCCGACCGGATTTTAAAAAAGCATTTGACCCCCCAGAGTGGAAACAGAATGGACTTCTTAAAAAACGGACTATCTTCAAACCTACAGAGAGAGAGAAAAAAGAGTGTTTTCATAATTGATAAACAGTCATGCCAAAAAAAAAAAGGTTATGAGATTATTTTGGTGCCCCACGAGGACAAAAAAGAGACAAATGAACAGACCAGCCCAGAGGAAAAGAAAGAGGTGCAGACAGACACAAGGACGAGATGAAAGAAGGGGGGGTAGGGGGGGTTAAACGAGACAAGATGGTACAGGTGCCATGAAATGTGTTTTTTGCACTGATAACGTCACAAGGGACTCTATTTTTAAAGTTTAAAAGGTGTGACGAAAACTGTGAAATGGACAGTCATCCTTCACACGGCGAGCTCGACTCTTCAAGAGGACGATAAAGAGAGAAAAGAGAGAAAAGAGAGAGGCCTGTTTTCATGCTACATGCTGTAAGTTAGAGTCTTTGACAAGCAGATAGTAGAAAGATGCTCATGGTGTCGTTACAAGCTGATACACTAAGATTTGCATTTCAGACCTTTGTCTTTGATACTAGAGCTGTGTTTAAGAGATATAGAAGATGCCTCGCCCCCAATATAATCATGCAATCAGAAGCTTTATTTGTCCTTGAATACCGGATGCCTCAGTGAAACTAGACGTTGACAAATCAGAAAAATTCTGATATGAAATACACAAAGAAGCAATTTCAAAGTGTCTCATGTCATGACACCGAGCGTATCAAGAACATTTGACTGTATTATTTTCTCTTAAATTCCAATCTTGTGTCCTTGACATTACATTTATATCCTAAACTTCAGAAATGGGTGGAGGTGAGAATACAACACAAGTGTGACATTTTCAACCTCAACCCAACAGAATGGCAGTAAAAGTAAGTAATAAGTAAAGTAAAGCTTGAAAGACTCCTGAATTCTCCAAGATTCACATGGCATGCCGAATATTTCACTCAGGCCTTCTTCACAGCAGAAATGTTGATAAGTTTAAACATAAAAAAACACACAGCTGAAGCCACAGTAACAACATTAATGAGAGCTCTTTTCTGGAGGCAGTCGTCCATCAATTGGAAGATTAACCTCCTCCAGTCCGCATGCCGATGTGTCCTTGGGCAAGATACTTAACCCCAACTGCGCCAACAGTGTGTGAATCAAGTCAAGTTAAAGTGTATTAATATAACACATTTGAAAGTGTTGCACAAGCTTAAAACACAAGATGAAATAAAAGAACAATTATAATTAAAGCTGCAAGCAGCGATGATCGGGCCCAAGCCCCCCCACACACCGCCCTGTACGCGCATGTCGGTGCGTGCTGCAGTTACACGGCAGACACAGCGGGCACGTAGACGTCTTGGCACCCGGGCTTGCAATGAACATTGTGTGATGGGGCTGAGTCACATTGCATGTGTCCACTAGGTGGCGCTAGAGATCACCCACCAATTATATGTCATGTTGCAGTGTGTGATGTGGAGAACACATCCTGTAAATTTCATGTAAATAGGATAATGTTTGTCATATGAGGCTGACTTCCTGTGTCCAGTAGGTGGCGCTGTGTATATGAAGCAGTATTGATGCATAGATGTGTTCAGGGCGGGACACTCTACATGTGTGATCAATTTGGTGTAGACGGGACAATGTCTGTAGGAGTTATAAGGACTTCCTGCTTCATGGCGAAGCATCGAAATTGTTTGCACAGCCACGGCCAACAGGAAGAAGTCATAAAAAAGATTTTGATGACTGGCGTTATGTCTTAGCTGAGTCAATTTCAGGTGTAAATACTTAAGATTATGGGAGTAATTAGTGAAAGAATGAAGCAAGTGACTTCCTGTTGCCAGTAGGTGGCGCTATGACAGTCACTAAATATGAGACTGTACATGTGTTCAGACCAGGACGCTGAACAAACATCTGAAATTTGGAAAAGCTCAGACCATGTGGAGTCAAGTTATGAGGGTTTGAAATGTCATGGCGAGACATCGAAATTCGCCACGTCACCACAGCAACCAGGAATGACGGACGGAAAAGCTTTAGATAACTTTTCATCTCCAATGTCTCAAGATGACTCTGTGTGAATTTGAAGTGGATGGGATGAAATCTCTAGGACTAGTTTGTTCAAATATGATGCCTGGAAATGACCAAAAAATGCACCAAAATATAGCATTTTTCCCAAGATGGCCGACTTCCTGTTGGACTTAGGGTATGGGTCCAAATGGCGTTTTTGTGCGTCTGGAGATGATACATAAACCTACCGAATTTCATTCTTCTATATCAATCGGGAAGGCTGAGGTTCAATTTTGAAATATTCAAGGGGGCGCTATTGAGCTGTTTAGTCACGTCCATCCCATTGAAGTTTATAGGATGTTAAATGAACCCACTCCAGACGTGTGTGTTGAGTTTCATTACCGTGGAGGCATCCTTTGCCCCTGAAAACTGTAATCGTATTTTCATGGCGTTGAATGTGTTGTCATGGCAACGGTATTTGATGATGGGTCATGAGTTGCAGAATGTAGCATCACCAAGGTCTTATGTCTCAGCTGAGTTAATTTCAGGTGGAAATACTTAAGATTATAGGAGTAATTAATGAACAAATGACGCAAGTGACTTCCTGTTGCCAGTAGGTGGCGCTATGACTGTCACTAAATATGAGACTGTACATGTGTTCAGACCGGGACGCTGAACAAGCATATTAAATTTGGAGAAGCTCAGACCATGTGGAGTCAAGTTATGAGGGTTTGAAATTTCATGGCGAAGGATCGAATGGTGAAGGAAATTGTCGGCGCCGCCACGGCCAAACCGGATCCCTAATCAGAAAGTTTTTGATAACTTTTCATCTCCAATGTCTCAAGATGTTTCTGAGTGAATTTGAAGTCGGTCGGATTAAATCTCTAGGAGGAGTTCGCTCAAATGCGATGCGTGGAAAACACCAAAATGATGCCAAAAACGCAGATTCGATACAAAATGGCCGACTTCCTGTAGGAGTGAGGGTATGGGTCCAAGAGACTTGTTTGTGCGTCTTTACACGGTACATATGTGTACCGAATTTCGTTTGTCCAAGACAATGTCAGTGGTGGGGCTCGCTTTTTTAAATTTTCTAGGTGGCGCTATTGAGCCATTTTTTCTCGCCCATTTTCGTGATCCTTAAAATATCAAATTTTTCGCCAGGTCGGACATGATTGCACATTTTGGTGACTTTTCGGGCACGTTTAGGCTGTCAAAAAGGCGTTCGTTGTGGGAGAGGAATAATAATAATCTTTACGATTACAATAGGGCCTTCGCACTGTAGTGCTTGGGCCCTAAATATAATTATATACAATTATAAGAGTAAGATAAACCTGCTTTGAAAGGTCCCTGTAAATAAAATGCATTATTAGGGCCCAAGCACTCAACAGTGCGAAGGCCCTATTGTAATCGTCAAAATTCTTATTATTATTATTCATCTCCCACAACGAACGCGTTTTTACCCCCCTGAACGTGCTCGAAAAGTCACCAAAATGTGCAATCATGTTCGGCCCGGCGAAAAATTTCATATTTTCTAGTTTGCATAAATGGGCGTGGCAAAAGGGCTCTGTAGCGCCCCCTAGAAAATTAAAAAAAGCGAGCCCCACCCCTGAGATTGTCCTAGACAAACGAAATTCAGTACACATATGTATTGTGTAAAGACGCACAAAAAAGTCTCTTGGACCCATACCCTCACTCCTACAGGAAGTCGGCCATTTTGTATCGAATCTGCGTTTTTGCCGCGATTTCGGCGATTTCCACGCATCGCATTTGAGCGAACTCGTCCTAGGGATTTAATCCGACCGACTTCAAATTCACTCAGAAACATCTTGAGACATTGGAGATGAAAAGTTATCAAAAACTTTCTGATTAGGGATCCGGTTTGGCCGTGGCGGCGCCGACAATTTCCTTCACCATTCGATCCTTCGCCATGAAATTTCAAACCCTCATAACTTGACTCCACATGGTCTGAGCTTTTCCAAATTTAATATGCTTGTTCAGTGTCCTTGTCTGACCACATGTACAGTCTCATATTTAGTGACAGTCATAGCGCCACCTACTGGCAACAGGAAGTCACTTGCTTCAGTCTTTCACTGATTACTCCCATAATCTTAAGTATTTATACCTGAAATTAACTCAGCTGAGACATAAGACCTTGGTGATGCTACATTCTGCAACTCATGACCCATCATCAAATACCGTTGCCATGACAACACATTCAACGCCATGAAAATACGATTACAGTTTTTAGGGGCAAAGGATGCCTCCACGGTAATGAAACTCAACACACACGTCTGGAGTGGGTTCTTTCAACATCCTATATACTTCAATGGGATGGGTGTGACTAAACGGCTCAATAGCGCCCCCTTGAATATTTCAAAATTGAACCTCAGCCTTCCCGATTGACATAGAAGAATGAAATTCGGTAGGTTTATGTATCATCTCCAGACGCACAAAAACGCCATTTGGACCCATACCCTAAGACCAACAGGAAGTCGGCCATCTTGGGAAAAATGCTATATTTTGGTGAATTTTTTGGTCATTTCCAGGCATCATATTTGAACAAACTAGTTATTATTAGGGCCCGAGCGCTGACCAGCGCGAAGCCCTATTGTATCTGTCCGGATTATTCTTCTACCTTTTTCTCCCACAACAACGGGCTTTTTGCCCCCCTGAACGTGCATGAAAAGTCACCAAAGTTTGCACGCAAGCCAGACCTGGCGAAAAATTTTATATTTTATGGTTTGCATAAATGGGCGTGCCAAAATGGCTCTCTAGCGCCACCTGCAAAATCAAGAACATCGATCCCCTCGCCCCAGATTGACATAGAGAAACGAAACTTGGTACACATGTTCATCATGTCAAGACGCACAAAAAAAGTCAGTGGGGCCCATGACATCACTCCAACAGGAAGTCGGCCATTTTGATTCAAAGTATTGATTTTCATGCCGATTGTGGCATCATATTTGAACAAACTAGTCCTAGAGATTTCATCCCATCCACTTCAAATTCACACAGAGTCATCTTGAGACATTGGAGATGAAAAGTTATCAAAAGCTTTTTCGCCCGTCATTCCTGGTTGCCGTGGTGACGCGGCGAATTTCGATGTTTCGCCATGAAATTTCAAACCCTCATAACTTGACTCCACATGGTCTGAGCTTTCCAAATTTCAGATGCCTGTTCAGGGTCCTGCTCTGAACACATGTACAGTCTCATATTTAGTGACAGTCATAGCGCCCCCTACTGGCAACAGGAAGTCACTTGCTTCATTCTTTCACTAATTACTCCCATAATCTTAAGTATTTACACCTGAAATTGACTCAGCTGAGACATAAGACCTTGGTGATGCTACATTCTGCAACTCGTGACCCATCATCAAATACTGTTGCCATGACAACGCATTCAACGCCATGAAATACGATTACACTTTCCAGGGGCAAAGGATGCCTCCACGGTAACGAAACTCAACACACACGTTTGGAGTGTGGTCATTTAACATCCTATATACTTCAATGGGATGGCCGTGACTAAATGGCTCAATAGCGCCCCCTTGAATATTTCAAAATTGAACCTCAGACTTCCCCATTGACATAGAAGAATGAAATTCGGTAGGTTTATGTATCATCTCCAGACGCACAAAAACGCCATTTGGACCCATACCCTAAGTCCAACAGGAAGTCGGCCATCTTGGGAAAAATGCTCAATTTTGGTGAGTGTTTTGGTCATTTCCACGCCTCATATTTGAACACACTCGTCCTAGAGATTTCATCCCATCCACTTCACATTCGCACAGAGTCATCTTGAGACATTGGAGATGACAAGTTATCAAAAGCTTTTTTATGACTTATTCCTGTTGGGCGTGGCTGTGCAAACAATTTCGATGCTTCGCCATAAAGCAGGAAGTCCTTATAACTTCTACAGACATTGTCCCACCTACACCAAATTGATCACACATGTAGAGGGTCCCACCCTGAACACATCTATGTATCAATACTGCTTCATATACACAGCGCCACCTACTGGACACAGGAAGTCAGCCTCATATGACAAACATTATCCTATTTACATGAAATTTACAGGATGTGTTCTCCACATCACACACTGCAACATGACATGTCTTTGGTGGGTGATCTCTAGCGCCACCTAGTGGACACATGCATTGTGACTTAGCCCCATCACACAACATTCATTACGAGCCCGGGTGCCAAGACGTCTACGTGGCCGCTGTGTCTGCCGTGTGCCTGCAGCACGCACCGACATGCGCGTACGGCACGGTGCATGGGGGCGCGAGGGCCCGTTCATCACTGCTTGCAGTTTTAATTAGGGCCCGAGCGCTGACCAGCGCGAAGCCCTATTGTTTTTGCCATGATTATTAGGGCCCGAGCGCTGACAAGCGCGAAGCCCTATTGTATCTGTCCGGATTATTCATTTTTTTTTTCTTCTGACAAAGTAACGGCCTTTTTGCCCCCCTAAACGTGCCTTAAAAGTCACCAAAGTTTGCATGCAAGCCAGACCCGGCGAAAAATTTGATATTTTATGGTTTGCATAAATGGGCGAGGCAAAATGGCTCTCTAGCGCCCCCTGCAAAATCAATAAAATCGAGCCCCTCGCCACAGATTGACATACAGTAACGAAATTCGGTACACATGTTCATCATGTCAAGACGCACGAAAAAGTCTCTTGGACACATACCCTAACACCAACAGGAAGTCGGCCATTTTGAATCAAAATATTAATTTTAATGCCGAATTTGCCATCATATTTGAACAAACTAGTCCTAGAGATTTCATCCCATCCACTTCAAATTCACACACAATCATCTTGAGACAATGGAGATGAAGATTTATCAAAAGCTTTTTCCCCCGTCATTCCTGGTTGCCGTGGTAACGCGGCAAATTTCGATGCTTCGCCATGAAATTTCAAACCCTCATAACTTGACTCCACATGGTCTGAGCTTTACCAAATTTAATATGCTTGTTCAGGGTCCTGCTCTGAACACATGTACACCCTCATATTTAGTGACAGTCATAGCGCCACCTACTGGCAACAGGAAGTCACTTGCTTCATTCTTTCACTAATTACTCCCATAATCTTCATCCCATCCACTTCAAATTCACACAGGATCATCTTGAGACATTGGAGATGAAAATTTCTCAAAAGCTTTTTCCCCCGTCATTCCTGGTTGCCGTGGTGACGCGGCGAATTTCGATCCTTCGCCATGAAATTTCAAACCCTCATAACTTGACTCCACATGGTCTGAGCTTTTCCAAATTTAATATGCTTGTTCAGGGTCTTGGTCTGAACACATGTAAAGTCTCATATTTAGTGACAGTCATAGCGCCACCTACTGGCAACAGGAAGTCACTTGCTTCATTCTTTCACTAATTACTCCCATAATCTTAAGTATTTACACCTGAAATTGACTCAGCTAAGACATAACGCCAGTTATCAAAATCTTTTTTATGACTTCTACCTGTTGGGCGTGGCTGTGCGGACAATTTCGATGCTTCGCCATGAGGCAGGAAGTCCTTATAACTCCTACAGACATTGTCCTGTCTACACCAAATTCATCATGCATGGAGAGGGTCCCGCCCTGAACACATCTATGCATCAAAACTGTGTCAAATACACAGCGCCACCTACTGGACACAGGAAGTAAGCCTCATATGACAAACATTATCCGATTTATATGAAATTTACAGGATGTGTTCTCCACATCATACACTGCAACATGACATATAATTGGTGGGCGATCTCTAGCGCCACCTAGTGGACACATGCAATGTGACTTAGCCCCATCACACAACATTCATTACGAGCCCAGGTGCCAAGACGTCTACGTGCCCGCTGTGTCTGCCGTGTGACTGCAGCACGCACCGACATGCGAGTACGGGGCGGTGCATGGGGGCGCGAGGGCCCGTTCATCACTGCTTGCAGTTTTAATTAGGGCCCGAGCGCTGACCAGCGCGAAGCCCTATTGTTTTTGCCATGGTTATTATTATTCTTCCCCTTTATTTTTCTTCTGACAAAGTAACAGCCTTTTTGCCCCCCTGAACGTGCCTTAAAAGTCACCAAAGTTTCCACGCAAGCCAGACCCGGCGAAAAATTTGATATTTTATGGTTTGCATAAACGGGCGTGCTAAAATGGCTCTCTAGCGCCACCTGCAAAATCAAGAAAATCGAGCCCCTCGCCACAGATTGACATAGAGCAACGAAACTTGGTACACATGTTCATCATGTCAAGACGCACCAAAAAGTCTCTTGGACACATACCCTAAGTCCAACAGGAAGTCGGCCATTTTGAATGAAAATATTGATTTTAATGCAAATTGTGGCATCATATTTGAACGCACTTCTCCTACAGTTTTCTTCCCATCCACTTCAAATTCACACAGAGTCATCTTGAGACATTGGAGATGAAAAGTTATCAAAAGCTATTTCCCACGTCATTCTTGGTTGCCGTGGTGACGCGGCGAATTTCGATGCTTCGCCATGAAATTTCAAACCCTCATAACTTGACTCCACATGGTCTGAGCTTTTCCAAATTTCAGATGCTTGTTCAGTGTCTTGGTCTGAACACATGTACAGTCTCATATTTAGTGCCAGTCATAGCGCCACCTACTGGCAACAGGAAGTCACTTGCGTCATTTGTTCATTAATTACTCCCATAATCTTAAGTATTTCCACCTGAAATTGACTCAGCTGAGACATAAGACCTTGGTGATGCTACATTCTGCAACTCATGACCCATCATCAAATACTGTTGCCATGACAACGCATTCAACGCCATGAAAATACGATTACAGTTTTCAGAGGCAAAGGATGCCTCCACGGTAACGAAACTCAACACACACGTCTGGAGTGGGGTCATTTAACATCCTATGTACTTCAATGGGATGGGTGTGGCTAAACGGCTCAATAGCGCCCCCTTGAATATTTCAAAATTGAACCTCAGCCTTCCCGATTGACATAGAAGAATGAAATTCGGTAGGTTTATGTATCATCTCCAAACGCACAAAACGCCATTTAGACCCATACCCTAAGTCCAACAGGAAGTCGGCCATCTTGGGAAAAATGCTCAATTTTGGTGAGTGTTTTGGTCATTTCCACGCCTCATATTTGAACAAACTACTCCTAGAGATTTCATCCCATCCACTTCAAATTCACACAGAGTCATCTTGAGACATTGGAGATGACAAGTTATCAAAAGCTTTTTTATGACTTATTCCTGTTGGGCGTGGCTGTGCAAACAATTTCGATGCTTCGCCATAAAGCAGGAAGTCCTTATAACTCCTACAGACATTGTCCCACCTACACCAAATTGATCACGCATGTAGAGGGTCCCGCCCTGAACACATCTATGCATCAATACTGCTTCATATACACAGCGCCACCTACTGGACACAGGAAGTCAGCCTCATATGACAAACATTATCCTATTTACATGAAATTCACAGGATGTGTTCTCCACATCACTCACTGCAACATGACATGTAATTGGTGGGTGATCTCTAGCGCCACCTAGTGGACACATGCAATGTGACTTAGCCCCATCACACAACGTTCATTACGAGCCCGGGTGCCAAGACGCCTACGTGCCCGCTGTGTCTGCCGTGTGCCTGCAGCATGCACCGGCATGCGCGTACGGGGCGGTGCGTGGGGGCGCGAGGGCCCGTTCATCACTGCTTGCAGTTTTAATTATTATTCTTCTTTTTCTTCTTGCACGACGACGGCCTTTTTGCCCCCCTGAACGTGCCCGGATACTCACCAAAGTTTGCACGCAAGCCAGACCCGGCGAAAATTTCGATATTTTATGGTTTGCACAAATGGGCGTGCCAAAATGGCTCTCTAGCGCCCCCTACAAAATCAATAAAAGCGAGCCCCTCGTGACAGATTGACATAGAGAAACCAAACTTGGTACACATGTTCATCATGTCAAGACGCACCAAAAAGTCTCTTGGACACATACCCTAACACCAACAGGAAGTCGGCCATTTTGAATCTAAATATTGATTTTAATGCAAATTGTGGCATCATATTTGAACGCACTACTCCTACAGTTTTCTTCCCATCCACTTCAAATTCACACAGAGTCATCTTGAGACATTGGAAATGAAAAGTTATCAAAAACTTTTTCCCCCGTCATTCCTGGTTGCCGTGGTGACGCGGCGAATTTCGATCCTTCGCCATGAAATTTCAAACCCTCATAACTTGACTCCACATGGTCTGAGCTTTACCAAATTTCAGATGCTTGTTCAGCGTCCCGGTCTGAACACATGTACAGTCTCATATTTAGTGACAGTCATAGCGCCACCTACTGGCAACAGGAAGTCACTTGCGTCATTTGTTCATTATTTACTCCCATAATCTTAAGTATTTCCACCTCAAATTGACTCAGCTGAGACATAAGACCTTGGTGATGCTACATTCTGCAACTCATGACCAATCATCAAATACTGTTGCCATGACAACGCATTCAACGCCATGAAAATACGATTACAGTTTTCAGAGGCAAAGGATGCCTCCACGGTAACGAAACTCAACACACACGTCTGGAGTAGGTTCATTTAACATCCTATATACTTCATTGGGATGGGCGTGACTGAATGGCTCAATAGCGCCCCCTTGAATATTTCAAAATTGAACCTCAGCCTTCCCGATTGACATAGAACAATGAAATTCGGTAGGTTTATGTATCATCTCCAGACGCACAAAAACGCCATTTGGACCTATACCCTAAGTCCAACAGGAAGTCGGCCATCTTGGGAAAAATGCTCAATTTTGGTGCATTTTTTGGTCATTTCCAGGTCTCATATTTGAACGCACTAGTCCTAGGGATTTCATCCCATCCACTTCAAATTCACACAGAGTCATCTTGAGACATTGGAGATGACAACTTATCAAAAGCTTTTTCCCTCGCCATTCCTGGTTGCAGTGGTGAAGTGGCGAATTTCGATGCTTCGCCATGAAATTTCAAACCCTCATTACTTGACTCCACATGGTCTCAGCTTTTCCAAATTTAATATGCTTGTTCAGCGTCCTGGTCTGAACACATGTACAGTCTCATATTTAGTGACAGTCATAGCGCCACCTACTGGCAACAGTAAGTCACTTGCTTCATTCGTTGACTAATTACTCCCATAATCTTAAGTATTTACACCTGAAATTAACTCAGCTGAGACATAAGACCTTGGTGATGCTACATTCTGCGACCGAGCCGCAGCCCGACATGCGTGGGGGCGCGAGGGCCCGTTCATCACTGCTTGCAGTTTTAATTATTATTATTAGGGCCCGAGCGCTGACCAGCGCGAAGCCCTATTGTATCTGTCAAGATTATTATTATTATTATTTTTCTTTTTCTTGCACGACGACGGCCTTTTTGCCCCCCTGAACGTGCCCCGGAACTCACCAAAGTTTGCACGCAAGCCAGACCCGGTGAAAATTTCGATATTTTATGGTTTGCACAAATGGGCGTGGCAAAATGGCTCTCTAGCGCCCCCTACAAAATCAATAAAAGCGAGCCCCTCGTGACAGATTGACATAGAGAAACGAAACTTGGTACACATGTTCAACATGTCAAGACGCACCAAAAAGTCTCTTGGACACATACCCTAACGCCAACAGGAAGTCGGCCATTTTGAATCTAAATATTGATTTTAATGCAAATTGTGGCATCATATTTGAACGCACTACTCCTACAGTTTTCTTCCCATCCACTTCAAATTCACACAGGATCATCTTGAGACATTGGAGATGAAAAGTTATCAAAAGCTGTTTCCCCACGTCATTCCTGGTTGCCGTGGTGACGCGGCGAATTTCGATCCTTCGCCATGAAATTTCAAACCCTCATAACTTGACTCCACATGGTCTCAGCTTTTCCAAATTTCAGATGCTTGTTCACTGTCCTGGTCTGAACACATGTACAGTCTCATATTTAGTGACAGTCATAGCGCCCCCTACTGGCAACAGGAAGTCACTTGCTTCATTCTTTCACTAATTACTCCCATAATCTTCATCCCATCCACTTCAAATTCACACAGGGTCATCTTGAGACATTGGAGATGAAAAGTTATCAAAAGCTTTTTCCCTCATCATTCCTGGTTGCCGTGGTGACGTGGCGAATTTCGATCCTTCGCCATGAAAATTCAAACCCTCATAACTTGACTCCACATGGTCTGAGCTTTTCCACATTTCAGATGCTTGTTCAGTGTCCCAGTCTGAACACATGTACAGTCTCATATTTCGTGACAGTCATAGCGCCACCTACTGGCAACAGGAAGTCACTTGCTTCATTCTTTCACTAATTACTCCCATAATCTTAAGTATTTACACCTGAAATTGACTCAGCTGAGACATAATACCTTGGTGATGCTACATTCTGCAACTCGTGACCCATCATCAAATACTGTTGCCATGACAACGCATTCAACGCCATGAAATACGATTACAGTTTTTAGGGGCAAAGGATGCCTCCACCGTAACGAAACTCAACACACACGTCTGGAGTGGGGTCATTAAACATCCTATATACTTCAATGGGATGGGCGTGACTAAACGGCTCAATAGCGCCCCCTTGAATATTTTAAAATTGAACCTCAGCCTTCCCGATTGACATAGAAGAATGAAATTCAGTAGGTTTATGTATCATCTCCAGACGCACAAAAACGCCATTCGGACCCATACCCTAAGACCAACAGGAAGTCGGCCATCTTGGGAAAAATGCTCAATTTTGGTCATTTCCCGGCCTCATATTTGTGCGCACTAGTCCTAGAGATTTCATCCCATCCACTTCACATTCGCACAGAGTCATCTTGAGACATTGGAGATGACAAGTTATCAAAAGCTTTTTTATGACTTCTTCCTGTTGGGCGTGGCTGTGCAGACAATTTCGATGCTTCGCCATTAGGCAGGAAGTCCTTATAACTCCTATAGACATTGTCCTGTCTACTCCAAATTCATCATGCATGTAGAGGGTCCCGCCCTGAACACATCTATGCATCAATACTGCTTCATATACACAGCGCCGCCTACTGGACACAGGAAGTCAGCCTCATATGACAAACATTATCCGATTTACATGAAATTTACAGGATGTGTTCTCCACATCATACACTGCAACATGACATATAATTGGTGGGTGATCTCTAGCGCCACCTAGTGGACACATGCAATGTGACTTAGCCCCATCACACAGTGTTCATTACAAGCCCCGGTGCCAAGACTTCTACGTGCCCGCTGTGTCTGCCATGTGACTGCAGCATGCACCGACATGCGCGTACAAGGCGGTGCATGGGGCGCGAGGGCCCGTTCATCACTGCTTGCAGTTTTAATTTTTCTTTTTCTTGCACGACGACGGCCTTTTTGCCCCCCTGAACGTGCCCCGGAACTCACCAAAGTTTGCAAGCAAGCCAGACCCGGCGAAAATTTCGATATTTTATGGTTTGCACAAATGGGCGTGACAAGATGGCTCTCTAGCGCCCCCTACAAAATCAATAAAAGCGAGCCCCTCGTGACAGATTGACATAGAGAAACGAAACTTGGTACACATGTTCAACATGTCAAGACGCACCAAAAAGTCTCTTGGACACATACCCTAACACCAACAGGAAGTCGGCCATTTTGAATCAAAATATTGATTTTAATGCAAATTGTGGCATCATATTTGAATGCACTAGTCCTAGAGTTTTCTTCCCATCCACTTCAAATTCACACAGAGTCATCTTGAGACATTGGAGATGAAATGTTATCAAAATGTTTTCCCCCCGTCATTCCTGGTTGCCGTGGTGACGCGGCGAATTTCGATGCTTCGCCATGAAATTTCAAATCCTCATAACTTGACTCCACATTGTCTGAGCTTTTCCAAATTTCAGATGCTTGTTCAGGGTCCTGCTCTGAACACATGTACAGTCTCATATTTAGTGACAGTCATAGCGCCCCCTACTGGCAACAGGAAGTCACTTGCTTCATTCTTTCACTAATTACTCCCATAATCTTCATCCCATCCACTTCAAATTCACACAGAGTCATCTTGAGACATTGGAGATGAAATGTTATCAAAATGTTTTCCCCCCGTCATTCCTGGTTGCCGTGGTGACGCGGCGAATTTCGATGCTTCGCCATGAAATTTCAAATCCTCATAACTTGACTCCACATTGTCTGAGCTTTTCCAAATTTCAGATGCTTGTTCAGGGTCCTGCTCTGAACACATGTACAGTCTCATATTTAGTGACAGTCATAGCGCCCCCTACTGGCAACAGGAAGTCACTTGCTTCATTCTTTCACTAATTACTCCCATAATCTTCATCCCATCCACTTCAAATTCACACAGAATCATCTTGAGACATTGGAGATGAAAAGTTATCAAAAGCTTTTTCCCTCGTCATTCCTGGTTGCCGTGGTGGCGTGGCGAATTTCGATCCTTCGCCATGAAAATTCAAACCCTCATAACTTGACTCCACATGGTCTGAGCTTTTCCAAATTTAATATGCTTGTTCAGTGTCCCAGTCTGAACACATGTACAGTCTCATATTTAGTGACAGTCATAGCGCCCCCTACTGGCAACAGGAAGTCACTTGCTTCATTCTTTCACTAATTACTCCCATAATCTTAAGTATTTACACCTGAAATTGACTCAGCTGAGACATAAGACCTTGGTGATGCTACATTCTGCAACTCGTGACCCATCATCAAATACTGTTGCCATGACAACGCATTCAACGCCATGAAATACGATTACACTTTTCAGGGGCAAAGGATGCCTCCACGGTAACGAAACTCAACACACACGTCTGGAGTGGGGTCATTTAACATCCTATATACTTCAATGGGATGGCCGTGACTAAATGGCTCAATAGCGCCCCCTTGAATATTTCAAAATTGAACCTCAGACTTCCCGATTGACATAGAAGAATGCAATTCGGTAGGTTTATGTATCACACAACATTCATTACAAGCCCAGGTTCCAACACGTCTACGTGCCCGCTGTGTCTGCCGTGTGACTGCAGCACGCACCGACATGCGAGTACGGGGCGGTGCATGGGGGCGCGAGGGCCCGTTCATCACTGCTTGCAGTTTTAATTATTCTTCTTCTTCTTCTTGCACGACGACGGCCTTTTTGCCCCCCTGAACGTGCCTTAAAAGTCACCGAAGTTTGCACGCAAGCCAGACCTGGCGAAAATTTTGATATTTTATGGTTTGCAGAAATGGGCGTGGAAAAATGGCTCTGTAGCGCCCCCTACAAAATCAATAAAAGCGAGCCCCTCGAGACAGATTGACATAGAGAAACGAAATTCGGTACACATGTTCATCATGTCAAGACGCACCAAAAAGTCTCTTGGACACATACCCTAACACCAACAGGAAGTCGGCCATTTTGAATCAAAATATTGATTTTAATGCAAATTGTGGCATCATATTTGAGCGAACTAGTCCTAGAGATTTCATCCTATCCACTTCAAATTCACACAGAGTCATCTTGAGACATTGGAGATGAAAAGTTATCAAAAGCTTTTTCACCCATCATTCCTGGTTGCCATGGTGACGCGGCGAATTTCGATGCTTCGCCATGAAATTTCAAACCCTCATAACTTGACTCCACATGGTCTGAGCTTTACCAAATTTAATATGCTTGTTCAGTGTCCTGGTCTGAACACATGTACAGTCTCATATTTAGTGACAGTCATAGCGCCACCTAGTGGCGACAGGAAGTGACTTGCGTCATTTGTTCATTAATTACTCCCATAATCTTTAGTATTTCCACCTGAAATTGACTCAGCTGAGACATGAGACCTTGGTGATGCTACATTCTGCAACTCATGACCCATCATCAAATACTGTTGCCATGACAACACATTCAACGCCATGAAAATACGTTTACAGTTTTCAGGGGCAAAGGATGCCTCCACGGTAACAAAACTCAACACACACGTCTGGAGTGGGGTCATTTCGCATCCTATATACTTCAAGGTCATTTTCCACAGACGAGCTACAACCGAAGGTGCATCTGTGAGCATCTTCTGAACTCTCAGTTTGTCACTCTGACCTTTCACGATACGTATTTTACCCAGTGTCTTGAGGATATTTGTGCAGCAGGAATGGCAGAGTCTGATGTCCAGTTTCACTCTGTGGATATGGATGACAGCTATGTCAACATCTCTCCAGAGCCACAAAAGTCAAACAAAGTGCGACAGTGTTTCAGAGCAGCACAAACCCCGCTCTTCATCCTGGTGAGCTTGGCTCTGCTTGACCTAACTATAGAGGCCTATTTTATCAACCGCCTCTACCGTCTCATGCCTGTGAGTATCTGTTTGGTCTATTGATTTTGCACCTATGAACATTTAGGCCTGTATGAGGTGAACATGCTGTGTTGTTTTAAGACACACTTTAAACATTGTGAACTTGTCCTTTAATGACAAATGTGCAGCATTGAGGAAATGTTTCTATCACATTTAGTCTAACTACATGTTTTTATCTCTCATTGCAGGCTGTTACAACACAGACCCCTAAAACCACATCAGGTACAGAATATATCATAAAGTTTTTAAAAAATATTTATTGTTTATTTTATTTTATTTTAATTTTTTTGCTTTTGAAAATACCCTTATTTCAATTTTGAATTTCAGTAAAGTTACCCTGCCCATAAACTACTACTAATAATTTGATCATATTCACTGCAAACCATATGCACGTATCGGTAAGATGTGTGTGTGTGTGTGTGTGTGTGTGTGTGTGTTCTGACTGGAGGTTGGTCTGGAGCTGGGCGGAGCTGGAACACTTACCTGCACACCTGAAATCAATGGAGCCTCGTCTGCATCTACTCACCTCGTCCATAAATCCTGGTTCAGTCCTCCACTCGTTGCCAGATCGTCTGCTTACTCACAGTGGTACCTTGGCTCTTGTCTCTTCTTCAGTGTTTTCATAGCATTAATTAATTGATTGTTGTTTCCCTGTCTTCAGCTCCTGGACCAATCAACTCACCTGCTCTGTCGTGGTCTCCCTGGAAACCTCTTTCTGCTCCACCAGCCCGCCAGCCTCCCTCCCAGCATATCTGTCCCTGCTTCCTCTGGATTCCCCACCAACCGGTTTCTGGTCCATCTCCATCGCCCTGTGCATCTGTTCCCACCTTTTTCTTGGCAATAAACCGGTTTATCACCACCACCTCTGAGTTCTTGGCTTGTGTCTGAACTTGTGTGTCCAATCATACAGACAGCTGTGACACTTCAGTTTTTTGGCTGCTTCGGCAACAGACTCACACTTGTCCTCATTATCACTCATCTGGTCGTAATCTTCAAAGGATAAAGAAGTCAGTTGTGTTGTGACATCTTTGGCCTCTTTGGAGAACTCTAGAGCCAGAGGTAGCCTGAAACAGATTAGAGCAGCATTAATTAAACATGAACACATGGAGACATTATATTTGAGGCAGAGACGGAGGACTGACCAAAGACAAACTGAACTGACCTGAGATGAACTGAAGTAATGTGAAATGTTTCTGAACTAAAGTGAACTTAAGTGATGTAGTAACGTCTGCAAACTTATATATGATCATTAGAATTTACTACACGTCCATCAAACTAAAAAAACAGCACATAGAAGTGTTTTATAAGTGTTTTATAAGTGACGTTTGTTGCCGTGGCAACCATTGCTGCCCCTTTGTTGCCGTGGCAACCGTTGCTGCCCCTTTGTTGCCGTGGCAACCGTTGCTGCCACAAAGGTAGACAAAGGTAGACACGGCAACAAAGCCTTTGGCAACCGTTGCTGCCCCTTTGTTGCCGTGGCAACCGTTGCTGCCCCTTTGTCGACGTGGCAACCGTTGATGCCACAAAGGTAGACACGGAGACAAAGCCTTTGGCAACCGTTGCTGCCCCTTTGTTGCCGTGGCAACCGTTGATGCCCCTTTGTCGCCGTGGCAACCGTTGATGCCACAAAGGTAGACACGGCGACAAAGCCTTTGGCAACCGTTGCTGCCCCTTTGTTGCCGTGGCAACCGTTGATGCCCCTTTGTCGCCTTTGTCGACGTGGCAACCGTTGATGCCACAAAGGTAGACACGGAGACAAAGCCTTTGGCAACCGTTGCTGCCCCTTTGTTGCCGTGGCAACCGTTGATGCCCCTTTGTCGCCGTGGCAACCGTTGATGCCACAAAGGTAGACACGGCGACAAAGGCTTTGTCGCCGTGGCAACCGTTGCTGCCCCTTTGTTGCCGTGGCAACCGTTGATGCCCCTTTGTCGCCGTGGCAACCGTTGATGCCACAAAGGTAGACACGGCGACAAAGGCTTTGTCGCCGTGGCAACCGTTGATGCCACAAAGGTAGACACGGCGACAAAGGCTTTGTCGCCGTGGCAACCGTTGATGCCACAAAGGTAGACACGGCGACAAAGGCTTTGTCGCCGTGGCAACCGTTGATGCCACAAAGGTAGACACGGCGACAAAGGCTTTGTCGCCGTGGCAACCGTTGATGCCACAAAGGTAGACACGGCGACAAAGGCTTTGTCGCCGTGGCAACCGTTGATGCCACAAAGGTAGACACGGCGACAAAGGCTTTGTCGCCGTGGCAACCGTTGATGCCACAAAGGTAGACACGGCGACAAAGGCTTTGTCGCCGTGGCAACCGTTGATGCCACAAAGGTAGACACGGCGACAAAGGCTTTGTCGCCGTGGCAACCGTTGATGCCACAAAGGTAGACACGGCGACAAAGGCTTTGTCGCCGTGGCAACCGTTGATGCCACAAAGGTAGACACGGCGACAAAGGCTTTGTCGCCGTGGCAACCGTTGATGCCACAAAGGTAGACACGGCGACAAAGGCTTTGTCGCCGTGGCAACCGTTGATGCCACAAAGGTAGACACGGCGACAAAGGCTTTGTCGCCGTGGCAACCGTTGATGCCACAAAGGTAGACACGGCGACAAAGGCTTTGTCGCCGTGGCAACCGTTGATGCCACAAAGGTAGACACGGCGACAAAGGCTTTGTCGCCGTGGCAACCGTTGATGCCACAAAGGTAGACACGGCGACAAAGGCTTTGTCGCCGTGGCAACCGTTGATGCCACAAAGGTAGACACGGCGACAAAGGCTTTGTCGCCGTGGCAACCGTTGATGCCACAAAGGTAGACACGGCGACAAAGGCTTTGTCGCCGTGGCAACCGTTGATGCCACAAAGGTAGACACGGCGACAAAGGCTTTGTCGCCGTGGCAACCGTTGATGCCACAAAGGTAGACACGGCGACAAAGGCTTTGTCGCCGTGGCAACCGTTGATGCCACAAAGGTAGACACGGCGACAAAGGCTTTGTCGCCGTGGCAACCGTTGATGCCACAAAGGTAGACACGGCGACAAAGGCTTTGTCGCCGTGGCAACCGTTGATGCCACAAAGGTAGACACGGCGACAAAGGCTTTGTCGCCGTGGCAACCGTTGATGCCACAAAGGTAGACACGGCGACAAAGGCTTTGTCGCCGTGGCAACCGTTGATGCCACAAAGGTAGACACGGCGACAAAGGCTTTGTCGCCGTGGCAACCGTTGATGCCACAAAGGTAGACACGGCGACAAAGGCTCCGCCCTCTGTCCCAGTCGCCTTCACCTTCGCCCTCTGTCCCAGTCGCCTTCACCTTCGCCCTCTGTCCCAGTCGCCTTCACCTTCGCCCTCTGTCCCAGTCGCCTTCACCTTCGCCCTCTGTCCCAGTCGCCTTCACCTTCGCCCTCTGTCCCAGTCGCCTTCACCTTCGCCCTCTGTCCCAGTCGCCTTCACCTTCGCCCTCTGTCCCAGTCGCCTTCACCTTCGCCCTCTGTCCCAGTCGCCTTCACCTTCGCCCTCTGTCCCAGTCGCCTTCACCTTCGCCCTCTGTCCCAGTCGCCTTCACCTTCGCCCTCTGTCCCAGTCGCCTTCACCTTCGCCCTCTGTCCCAGTCGCCTTCACCTTCGCCCTCTGTCCCAGTCGCCTTCACCTTCGCCCTCTGTCCCAGTCGCCTTCACCTTCGCCCTCTGTCCCAGTCGCCTTCACCTTCGCCCTCTGTCCCAGTCGCCTTCACCTTCGCCCTCTGTCCCAGTCGCCTTCACCTTCGCCCTCTGTCCCAGTCGCCTTCACCTTCGCCCTCTGTCCCAGTCGCCTTCACCTTCGCCCTCTGTCCCAGTCGCCTTCACCTTCGCCCTCTGTCCCAGTCGCCTTCACCTTCGCCCTCTGTCCCAGTCGCCTTCACCTTCGCCCTCTGTCCCAGTCGCCTTCACCTTCGCCCTCTGTCCCAGTCGCCTTCACCTTCGCCCTCTGTCCCAGTCGCCTTCACCTTCGCCCTCTGTCCCAGTCGCCTTCACCTTCGCCCTCTGTCCCAGTCGCCTTCACCTTCGCCCTCTGTCCCAGTCGCCTTCACCTTCGCCCTCTGTCCCAGTCGCCTTCACCTTCGCCCTCTGTCCCAGTCGCCTTCACCTTCGCCCTCTGTCCCAGTCGCCTTCACCTTCGCCCTCTGTCCCAGTCGCCTTCGCCTGTCCCAGTCGCCTTCGCCTGTCCCAGTCGCCTTCGCCTGTCCCAGTCCCCTTCGCCTGTCCCAGTCCCCTTCGCCTGTCCCAGTTCCCTTCGCCTGTCCCAGTTCCCTTCGCCTGTCCCAGTTCCCTTCCCTTCCCTTCCCTTCCCTTCCCTTCCCTTCCCTTCCCTTCCCTTCCCTTCCCTTCCCTTCCCTTCCCTTCCCTTCCCTTCCCTTCCCTTCCCTTCCCTTCCCTTCCCTTCCCTTCCCTTCCCTTCCCTTCCCTTCGCACTTTAAAATGTATGAAATGTGCTATATATATATAAAACTGCCTTGCCTAAGTATTACTACCTCCTGCATTCAACACTTCACACAACACCTTTCACTCATCCATACACTGCACACATGACTGAACATAACTTGTTTCTTATATTTGTTTGGGATAAGCTGATTTCCATTTGACTAATTGACACCACTGATTGAAACCAATCAGGCAGTTCCACAGGTGATTTTTGTCTGTTGGATTTCAGTTTTGAGGAGGTATTTGGTCAGTGGAGTTTGGAAAGGAAGGTAGGAAGGACAGATGGAAGGAAGAAAGGAAGGTAGGAAGGAAGGAATGAAGAAAGGAAAAAAGGAAGGCAAGGCAAGGCAGTTTTATTTATATAGCGCATTTCATACACAATGGCAACTCAATGTGCTTTACATAAAACAGAAAAACATGTAATTTGAGAAAACATACAATTACCCCCCCCCCCCCCCCCCCCCCCATAATAAAAACAAAGTACAGAAAAATAGAAAGACATAAATAAAATGATTGCAGCATAAAATAATAAATTAGCTTTAAAATCATTAAAAGGACATAGAGTGCAAATGAAAGATTAAAATGTAAAGTGCTTTAAAAGAGCTCAATCATAAGCTCAGGAGAAGAGCAGTGTTTTTAACCTGGATTTAAAAATGATTTCAGTTCTGCTGGTAGTTTGTTCCAGTTGTGTGCAGCATAACAGCTAAAAGCTGCTTCACCATGTTTAGTTTGAACTCTGGGCTCAACTATCTGGACCTAAACCATTCAGTGATTTGTAGACCAGTAGCAGAACTTTAAAATCTATTCTATAGCTGACTGGGAGCCAGTGTAAAGACTTTAGAACTGACTGGGAGCCAGTATAAAGACTTTAGACCTGACTGGGAGCCAGTGTAAAGACTTTAGAACTGACTGGGAGCCAGTGTAAAGACTTTAGAACTGACTGGGAGCCAGTGTAAAGACTTTAGAGCTGGAGTAATGTGCTCTGATCTCTTTGTTCTGGAAGGTAGGAAGGACAGATGGAAGGAAGAAAGGAAGGTAGGAACGAAGAAAGGAAAAAAGGAAGGCAGGAAGGACAGATGGAAAGAAGGAAAAGACGACAGGAAGGAATGTGGGCCGGACTGGACTACTCGGCGGGCCGCATTTTTGACACTCCTTCATTAAGGGGGACTGGCCTTAGGGGAATTTAAGTGTGGCTGCAAAAGTGGGTAGAGCAGTTGTCTCGGGAGCACATCCCTGGTGTAAGGGAGGGTCGCTGGAAACGGTTGCTTTCTCTTCCCAGTGAGCTACAGTGCATAAATGGAAGGAAAGAAGGAAAGGAGGGAGGAAGGAAAGGAGGGAGGAAGGAAGGAAAGGAGGTAGGAAGGAAGGAGGGAAGGACAAATGGAAGGGAAGGAGGGAGGAAGAAAGCAAGGAAGAAAGAAGGAAAGGAGGTAGGAAGAAGGAAAGGAAGGAATGGAGGAAGAAGGGAAGGAATAAAGGAAAGGACGG
>JAJDFG010001036.1:0-7500 GCA_021039105.1 Scomber colias
CGTCCTCAGTAGATCTCTTGCCCCGCTGCAGCATCCTCAGTAGATCTGTTGCCCCGCTGCAGCATCCTCAGTAGATCTGTTGCCCCGCTGCAGCATCCTCAGTAGATCTGTTGCCCCGCTGCAGCATCCTCAGTAGATCTGTTTGCCCCGCTGCAGCGTCCTCAGTAGATCTCTTGCCCCGCGTCCTCAGTAGATCTGTTGCCCCGCTGCAGCATCCTCAGTAGATCTGTTGCCCCGCTGCAGCATCCTCAGTAGATCTGTTGCCCCGCTGCAGCGTCCTCAGTAGATCTCTTGCCCCGCTGCAGCGTCCTCAGTAGATCTGTTGCCCCGCTGCAGCGTCCTCAGTAGATCTGTTGCCCCGCTGCAGCATCCTCAGTAGATCTGTTGCCCCGCTGCAGCGTCCTCAGTAGATCTGTTGCCCCCGCTGCAGCGTCCTCAGTAGATCTGTTGCCCCGCTGCAGCGTCCTCAGTAGATCTGTTGCCCCGCTGCTGCTGCATCCTCAGTAGATCTGTTGCCCCGCTGCAGCGCCCTCAGTAGATCTGTTGCCCCGCTGCAGCGTCCTCAGTAGATCTGTTGCCCCGCTGCAGCGTCCTCAGTAGATCTGTTGCCCCGCTGCAGCGTCCTCAGTAGATCTGTTGCCCCGCTGCTGCTGCATCCTCAGTAGATCTGTTGCCCGCTGCAGCGCCCTCAGTAGATCTGTTGCCCCGCTGCTGCATCCTCAGTAGATCTGTTGCCCCGCTGCAGCGCCCTCAGTAGATCTGTTGCCCCGCTGCAGCGCCCTCAGTAGATCTGTTGCCCCGCTGCAGCGTCCTCAGTAGATCTGTTGCCCCGCTGCAGCGTCCTCAGTAGATCTGTTGCCCCGCTGCAGCGTCCTCAGTAGATCTGTTGCCCCGGAAGCAAACTGGTGAGAGTCCAAAGCGGGCGGTGCCACTGGACGGTCGGCTGCTGACTGCTGGGGAACAATTCAGACTTCAGACAAGGTGGGACAGGGACTGGGACAGTGTACTGGGACAGTGTACTGGGACTGGGACAGTGTACTGGGACTGGGACTGGGACTGGGACTGGGACAGGGACTGGGACTGGGACTGGGACAGTGTACTGGGACTGGGACAGTGTACTGGGACTGGGACAGGGACTGGGACTGGGACTGGGACTGGGACAGTGTACTGGGACAGTGTACTGGGACTGGGACTGGGACTGGGACAGTGTACTGGGACTGGGACAGTGTACTGGGACTGGGACTGGGACAGGGACTGGGACTGGGACTGGGACAGTGTACTGGGACTGGGACTGGGACAGGGACTGGGACTGGGACAGTGTACTGGGACTGGGACTGGGACAGTGTACTGGGACTGGGACAGTGTACTGGGACTGGGACTGGGACAGGGACTGGGACAGGGACAGTGTACTGGGACTGGGGCAGTGTACTGGGACAGGGGCAGTGTACTGGGACAGTGTACTGGGACTGGGACAGGTACTGGGACTGGGACTGGGACTGGGACTGGGACAGTGTACTGGGACAGTGTACTGGGACAGGGACTGGGACTGGGACTGGGACAGTGTACTGGGACAGTGTACTGGGACAGGGACTGGGACAGGGACTGGGACTGGGACTGGGACTGGGACTGGTTGAAGATCCTGGTAAAGACAACAGCCAGCTGGTCTGCACAGGTCTTCAGTACACATCCAGGTACGCCATCTGGTCCAGCAGCTTTCCTCGGGTCCCCCCCCCCCCCCTCAGTGTTCCTCCTCAGTGTTCCTTGGGTTCCCCCCCCCCCTCAGGGTTCCTCGGGTTCCCCCCCCCTCAGGGTTCCTCCTCAGTGTTCCTCGGGTTCCCCCCCCCCTCAGTGTTCCTCGGGTTCCCCCCCCCTCAGGGTTCCTCCTCAGTGTTCCTCGGGTTCCCCCCCCCCCTCAGTGTTCCTTGGGTTCCCCCCCCCCCCTCAGGGTTCCTCGGGTTCCCCCCCCCTCAGGGTTCCTCCTCAGTGTTCCTCGGGTCCCCCCCCCCCTCAGGGTTCCTCGGGTTCCCCCCCCCTCAGGGTTCCCCCCCCCCCCCAGGGTTCCTCCTGCAGGTTGAGGGTTGTGATGCGGCTGCGGTCGGTCGCTCCACCTCAGAGCGAGCGGGTTAGTTCTTCCATCAGTCGCCAGGTGGATCTGCAGCCCTGAACCCGAACTCAAACCCGAACCCTCCTCAAGCAGCACTGCATCTACACACATGAAGACCTATAGACAGGGTCAGGGGTCAGGGTCAGGGGTCAGGGTTCGGGTTCAGAGGTCTTATATTTATATTATATACATTAGATATACTAACCCCTCCCTGAGCTACTACCTTGCCGTGGTGGAGGGGTTTGCGTGTCCCAATGACCCCAGGAGCTCAGTTGTCGGGGGCTTTATGCCCCTGGTAGGGTCTCCCATGGCAAACAGGTCCGGGGGGGGGGGCCAGACAAAAGGTAGCTCAGAAAACCCCGATGATGAATACGACAGATGGTTTTTCGTGTCCCTTGCCCAGACGCGGGACACCGCCCCCCCCCCCCCCCCCCCAGAGCCAGGCCTGGGGGGGGGGGGGCCCGGCCACCAGGCGCTCGGAGGCGAGCGCCTGGTGGCCAGACCTTCGCCCATGGGGCCCGGCCGGGCACAGCCCGAATAAGGGACATGGGACCCCGCTCCCACAGACCCACCACCAGTTGGAGGGGCCAAAGGGATCGGGAGCAATGTGAGCTGGGCGGCAGCCGAAGGCGGGGACCTTGGCGGTCCGATCCTCGGCTGCAGAAGCTAGCTCTAGGGACGTGGAGCGTCACCTCTCTGGTGGGGAAGGAGCCTGAGCTGGTGGTCGGCCTCACCTCGACGCACAGCAAGGGCTCTGGAACCAGTCTGGAACCAGTCTGGAACCAGTCTCCTCCAGAGGGGTTGGACTCTCGTCCACTCTGGAGTTGCCACTGGTGAGAGGCGCAGGGCAGGGGTGGCTTGGTGCCTGTATGTTGGAGTTTACCCCGGTAGACGAGAGGGTAGCCTCCCTCCACCTTCGGGTGGGGGGACGGATCCTGACTGTTGTTTGTGCCTATGGTCCAAACAGCAGCTCAGAGTATCCAGCCTTCTTGGACTCCTTGGGGCTGGAGAGTCTCCCTCTGGGGATCCCCTCGCTCTGCTGGGGGACTTCAACGCCCACGTTGTAGCGACCAGTCTCGGTAGTGACACCTGGAGGGGTGTGATTGGGAGGAACGGCCCCCCCGATCTGAACCCGAGCGGTGTTCTGTTATTGGACTTCTGTGCTCATTACGGATTGTCCATAACGAACACCATGTTCAAGCATAAGGGGGGGGGGGGGGGGTCCATATGTGCACTTGGCACCAGGACACCCTAGGCCGCAGTTCCATGATTGACTTTGTAGTCGTGTTGTCGGACTTGCGGCCGCATGTCTTGGACACTCGGGTGAAGAGAGGGGCGGAGCTGTCAACTGATCACCACCTGGTGGTGAGTTGGCTCCGATGGTGGGGGGGGGGTGCTGGTCAGACCTGGCAGGCCCAAACGTATTGTGAGGGTCTGCTGAGAACGTCTGGCAGAGTCTCCTGTCAGAGAGAGTTTCAACTCCCACCTCCGGGAGAGCTTCGACCATGTGCCGGGGGAGGAGGGGGACATTGAGTCCGAGTGGGCCATGTTCCGTGCCTCCATTGTTAAGGCGGCCGACCGGAGCTGTGGCTGCAAGGTGGTCGGTGCCTGTCGGGGCGGCAATCCCCGAACCCGCTGGTGGACACCGGCGGTGAGGGATGCCGTCAAGCTGAAGAAGGAGTCCTATAGGACCTTATTGGCCTGTAGGACTCCGGAGACAGCAGACAAGTACCGGCAGACCAAGCGGAGCGCAGCTAGGGGCGGTCGCTGAGGCAGAAACCCGGACATGGGAGGAGTTCGGTGAGGCCATGGAGAACGACTTCCGGACGGCTTCGAAGAGATTCTGGACCACCATCCGGCGTCACAGGAGGGGGAAGCAGCACACCGTCAACACTGTGTACGGTGGGGACGGTGTGCTGCTGACATTGACTCGGGACGTTGTGGATCGGTGGAAGGAATACTTCAAAGACCTCCTCAAACCCACCGACACGCCTTCCGGTAAGGAAGCAGGGCCGGGGGACTCGGGTTGTGGGCTCTCCTATCTCTGGGGTGGAGGTCGCCGAGGTGGTTAAAAACCTCCTCGGTGGCAGGGCCCCGGGGGTGGATGAGATCCGGCCCGAGTTCCTTAAGGCCCTCGATGTTGTGGGGCTGTCATGGTTGACACGACTCTGCAGCATCGCGTGGACATCGGGGGCAGTGCCTCTGGATTGGCAGACTGGGGTGGTGGTCCCTCTTTTTAAGAAGGGGGACCGGAGGGTGTGTTCCAACTACAGGGGGATCACACTCCTCAGCCTCCCTGGTAAGGTCTATTCGGGGGTGCTGGAGAGGAGGGTCCGTCGGATAGTCGAACCTCGGATTCAGGAGGAGCAGTGTGGTTTTCGTCCGGGCCGTAGAACTGTGGACCAGCTCTACACCCTCTGCAGGATCCTTGAGGGTGCATGGGGCCCAACCAGTCCACATGTGTTTTGTGGACTTGGAGAAGGCATTCGACCCTCGGGGAGTCCTGTGGGGGGTTCCTGAATGAGCTTCCTCCGTAGGCTGGCTGGGCTCTCCCTTAGAGATAGGGTGAGAAGCTCAGTTATCCGGGAGGAGCTCGGAGTAGACCCGCTGCTCCTCCGTGTCGAGAGGAGCCAGATGAGGAGGCTCGGGCATCTAGTCAGGATGCCTCCCGGACGCCTCCCTGGTGAGGCGTTCAGGGCCCGTCCCACCGGTAGGAGACCCGGACGCCTCCCTGGTGAGGTGTTCAGGGCCCGTCCCACCGGTAGGAGACCCGGGACACGCTGGAGAGACTATGTCTCTCGGCTGGCCTGGGAACGCCTCGGGATCCCCCGGGAAGAGCTGGACGAAGTGGCTGGGGAGAGGGAAGTCTGGGCTTCCTGCTGCTGCCCCCGAGACCCGACCAGGATAAGAGGAAGAGGACGGATGGACATTAGATATTTATATTATATTATATATATATATATATATGTATGTGTGTATATATATATATATGTATGTGAATATATATATATATATATATATATATATAATATATAAACATCACTGTGTCCAGTGATGTTTTTAACAAAAGATTAAAACTTATTTTATGAGGTCTGAACTGAACTTTGTGTTACTGCAGTAACTGCTGATCACTAATCAATGAACTGACCAATCAGCAGCTCTGATCGTGTGTGTGCGTGTGTGTGCGCGCGTGTGTGTGTGTGTCTGTGTCTGTGTGTGTGTGTGTGTGTGTGTGTGTGTGTGTGTGCGCGCGCGTGTGTGTGTGTGTCTGGGTGTGTTTAGCAGTTAAACCGACAGTTGATGTTTTCTGTTATCAGGAAGTTCTCTGAGTTAAAGCAAAGTCCAGCAGAGACTGAAGCCCGCAGACAGACAGTCTGCTCACCTCCTCACAGACAGACAGCTAACTGTCTCACCTCCTCACAGACAGACAGACAGTCTGCTCACCTCCTCACAGACAGACAGCTAACTGTCTCACCTCCTCACAGACAGACAGACAGACAGCTAACTGTCTCACCTCCTCACAGACAGACAGACAGACAGACAGCTAACTGTCTCACCTCCTCACAGACAGGCAGGGGGTGAAGCGGACTGACAGCGGGGGTGAAGCGGACTGACAGCGGGGGAGAAGCGGACTGACAGCGGGGGAGAAGCGGACTGTGAGCGGGGGAGAAGCGGACTGACAGCGGGGGAGAAGCGGACTGACAGCGGGGGAGAAGCGGACTGACAGCGGGGGTGAAGCGGACTGACAGCGGGGGAGAAGCGGACTGACAGCGGGGGAGAAGCGGACTGACAGCGGGGGTGAAGCGGACTGACAGCGGGGGAGAAGCGGACTGACAGCGGGGGAGAAGCGGACTGACAGCGGGGGAGAAGCGGACTGTGAGCGGGGGTGAAGCGGACTGACAGCGGCTGTCTGCTCCGGTCATGCCGGGAGAGGAGAGCGTTTCCCCGCTGAAGAACTTCTTGGCTGGCGGAGTCGGTGGAGCCTGTCTGCTGCTGGCGGGACATCCGCTGGACACCATCAAGGTGAGAGCTGCTGTAACTAAGTACACTGTTCAGTCTGTAGGTAACTATGGTAACTATGTTCAGACTGTTCAGTCTGTAGGTAACTATGGTAACTATGGTAACTAAGTACACTGTTCAGTCTGTAGGTAACTATGGTAACGAAGTACAGGCTGTTCAGTGTATAGGTAACTATGGTAACTATGGTAACTATGTACACTGTTCAGTCTGTAGGTAACTATGGTAACTATGGTAACGAAGTACAGGCTGTTCAGTGTATAGGTAACTATGGTAACTATGGTAACGATGGTAACGATGTACAGGCTGTTCAGTGTATAGGTAACTATGGTAACTATGGTAACGATGTACAGGCTGTTCAGTGTATAGGTAACTATGGTAACTATGATAACTATGTACAGACTGTTCAGTGTATAGGTAACTATGGTAACTATGGTAACGAAGTACAGGCTGTTCAGTGTATAGGTAACTATGGTAACGATGGTAACTATGGTAACGATGTACAGGCTGTTCAGGAAGCCTAACTGAAGGATTAACCAGAAATCAGCTTAGAAAGTCACCGAGGTCACAGCTCAGTGTGTCGGCGCCTGTTTGATCATCAAACACATTTTACTGTCTGTCATAAAACTTCAAGCTCAGGAGACTCGTGCACAGCCATTAACCACCCTCACCCTAACCCAGCCATTAACCACCCTAACCCTAACCCAGCCATTAACCACCCTCACCCTAACCCAGCCATTAACCACCCTAACCCTGACCCAGCCATTAACCACCCTCACCCTAACCCAGCCATTAACCACCCTAACCCTAACCCAGCCATTAACCACCCTAACCCTAACCCAGCCATTAACCACCCTAACCCTAACCCAGCCATTAACCACCCTCACCCTAACCCAGCCATTAACCACCCTAACCCTGACCCAGCCATTAACCACCCTCACCCTAACCCAGCCATTAACCACCCTAACCCTAACCCAGCCATTAACCACCCTAACCCTAACCCAGCCATTAACCACCCTAACCCTAACCCTAACCCAGCCATTAACCACCCTAACCCTAACACAGCCATTAACCACCCTAACCCTAACCCAGCCATTAACCACCCTAACCCTAACACAGCCATTAACCACCCTAACCCTAACCCTAACCCAGCCATTAACCACCCTCACCCTAACCCAGCCATTAACCACCCTAACCCTAACCCAGCCATTAACCACCCTAACCCTAACCCAGCTATTAACCACCCTAACCCTAACCCAGCCATTAACCACCCTAACCCTAACCCAGCCATTAACCACCCTAACCCTAACCCAGCCATTAACCACCCTAACCCTAACACAGCCATTAACCACCCTAACCCTAACCCTAACCCAGCCATT
>JAJDFG010001036.1:15000-17500 GCA_021039105.1 Scomber colias
ATATATTATTTTTATATTCTGATATTTAATTACACTGATGACGGCTCAAAGCTGAAAGTAGTTTTTATATTTTTGATATATTAATTTTATTATTTTCTGTTTAATTCGTTTTTATGAAAGTAGAAATAAATAAAGGATGTGACGTCATTGTAGTGTATTATCCATCACGTGGTTCATTTTGACCTTTGACCTACTGTGCAGCATCATTACCCATGAGTCCGTGTCTGCCGGAAGTGCGCTCTTAACTTAAAATAAAGACATATGTCTCTGCTGTGAGTCAATATGATGAATTAATTTGGTTAACTAAATAATATGATTTTAAAGTCTTAACGTGAAGCCACGCCCACTTTATTTCATCTGTTTTTATCCCGTTAAAATGTGCACGCGCTTACAAACTACAACTCCCAGAATGCAGCGCGTCACGTTGAGTTCCGGGTCGGTGACCATCAGAGAGCAGCAGAAAGGTAAAAATGTTCTTTACAGTTTAATAACGCGTTTACTAAACCTGCAGAAACCCGGAAACCCGGAAACCCGAACGGCAGACAGCCCGAACCCTGTTCTATAAATACTGATATAGATATTTATTATATTTATTATATATTATATTATATATATCATTAAACCTGCTGCTAAACGCTGCTGTGTGTTACTGTGGAGTTAAGGTGGAGTTAGTGTGGAGGTTAGTGTGTAGTTAGTGTGTAGTTAAGGTGTAGTTAAGGTGGAGGTTAGTGTGTAGTTAGGGTGTAGTTAAGGTGGAGGTTAGTGTGTAGTTAGTGTGTAGTTAAGGTGTAGTTAGGGTTTGTTAAGGTGGAGGTTAGTGTGTAGTTAAGGTGGAGGTTAGTGTGTAGTTAGTGTGGAGGTTAGTGTGTAGTTAGTGTGGAGGTTAGGGTGTAGTTAAGGTGGAGGTTAGTGTGTAGTTAGTGTGTAGTTAGTGTGTAGTTAAGGTGTAATTAGGGTGGAGTCAGGGTGTAGTCTGGCTGTAGTTAGGGTGTAGTCTGGGTGGAGTCAGGGTGGAGTAACCAGTGTGTTTCCCTGTGCAGTGCCTGCTGCTAAACGCTGCTGTGTGTAAGTGTGGAGTTAGGGTGGAGGTTAGGGTGTAGTCAGGGTGTAGTCAGGGTGTAGTCAGGGTCAGGGTGTAGTTAGGGTGGAGTCAGGGTGGAGTAACCAGTGTGTTCCCCTGTGCAGTGCCTGCTGCTAAACGCTGCTGTGTGTAAGTGTGGAGTCAGGGTGGAGTCAGGGTGTAGTCAGGGTGTAGTTAGGGTGGAGTTAAGGTGGAGTCAGGGTGGAGTCAGGGTGGAGTCAGGGTGTAGTCAGGGTGTAGTTAGGGTCAGGGTGTAGTCTGGGTGGAGTCAGTGTGTAGTTAGGGTGTAGTTAGGGTGGAGTCTGGGTGTAGTCAGGGTCAGGGTGGAGTCTGGGTGTAGTCTGGGTGTAGTCAGGGTCAGGGTGGAGTCAGGGTGGAGTCAGGGTGTAGTCTGGGTCAGGGTGTAGTCTGGGTGGAGTTAGGGTGTAGATAGGGTGTAGTCTGGGTGTAATTAGGGTGTAGATAGGGTGTAGTTAGGGTGTAGTTAGGGTGGAGTAACCAGTGTGTTTCCCTGTGCAGTGCCTCATGCCTCTGGAGGTTGCCTGGCCGTTCCCTCGCTGCCCTGCGTTGCCATGGAGACTCTCCAGCTCGGTGATTATGGGATTGGTCGGATCGTACTCGTATTTCTGGACCAGTGAGTTTAACTAACTCCTAACTCCTAACTCCTTACCCCCTAACTCCTTACCCCCTAACCCCTAACTCCTTACCCCCTAACTCCTTACCCCCTAACCCCTAACTCCTTACCCCTTACCCCCTTACCTCCTAACCCCTACCCCCTAACCCCTTACCTCCTACCCCCTTACCTCCTAACCCCTTACCTCCTACCCCCTTACCTCCTAACCCCTTACCTCCTAACCCCTTACCCCCTTACCTCCTAACCCCTACCCCCTAACCCCTTACCTCCTACCCCCTTACCTCCTAACCCCTTACCTCCTAACCCCTTACCCCCTACCTCCTACCCCCTAACCCCCTTACCCCCTTACCCCCTACCTCCTAACCCCTAACCCCCTACCTCCTAACCCCTTACCCCCTACCCCCCTAAGGGGTTAGGAGGTAGGAGGTAAGGGGTTAGGGGTTAGGAGGTAAGGGGTCAGGGGTTAGGGGTTAGGGGGTCAGGGGTTAGGAGGTAGGAGGTAAGGGGTTAGGAGGTAAGGGGTTAGGGGTTAGGAGGTAAGGGGTCAGGGGTTAGGGGTTAGGGGTCAGGGGTTAGGAGGTAAGGGGTTAGGAGGTAAGGGGTTAGGAGGTAGGAGGTAAGGGGTTAGGAGGTAAGGGGTGAACATGTTCTCAGTGAGTAACAGCAGAACGTTCTCTGGTTCTCAGAGTACATGAACGTTAGGGGTTAGGGGTAGGGTTAGGGGTTAGGAGGTAAGGGGTTAGGAGGTAAGGGGTTAGGAGGTTAGGTTAGAACATGTTCTCAGT
>JAJDFG010001036.1:22500-27500 GCA_021039105.1 Scomber colias
GTCTGTAGTGTCTGTAGTCTGTAGTCTGTAGTGTCTGTAGGCTGTAGTGTCTGTAGGCTGTAGTGTCTGTAGTGTCTGTAGTGTCTGTAGTCTGTAGTGTCTGTTGTCTGTAGTGTCTGTAGTGTCTGTAGTCTGTAGTCTGTAGTGTCTGTAGTGTCTGTTGTGTCTGTAGTCTGTAGTGTCTGTTGTCTGTAGTGTCTGTAGCGTCTGTAGGCTGTAGTGTCTGTAGTGTCTGTTGTGTCTGTAGTCTGTAGTGTCTATAGTGTCTGTAGTCTGTAGTGTCTGTTGTCTGTAGTGTCTGTAGTGTCTGTAGTCTGTAGTGTCTGTTGTCTGTAGTGTCTGTAGTCTGTAGTGTCTGTAGTCTGTAATGTCTGTAGTCTGTAGTGTCTGTTGTCTGTAGTGTCTGTAGTGTCTGTAGCGTCTGTAGTGTCTGTAGTGTCTGTAGTCTGTAGTGTCTGTAGTGTCTGTAGCGTCTGTAGTGTCTGTAGTGTCTGTAGTCTGTAGTGTCTGTAGCGTCTGTAGTGTCTGTAGTGTCTGTAGTCTGTAGTGTCTGTAGCGTCTGTAGTGTCTGTAGTCTGTAGTGTCTGTGTTGTCTGTATTGTCTGTAGCGTCTGTAGTCTGTAGTGTCTGTTGTCTGTAGTGTCTGTGTTGTCTGTAGTGTCTGCATTGTCTGTAGTGTCTAGTGTCTGTTGGCTGTAGTGTCTGTAGCGTCTGTTGTCTGTAGTGTCTGTAGCGTCTGTAGTGTCTGTAGCGTCTGTGTTGTCTTTTGTCTGTAGTGTCTGTAGTGTCTGTGTTGTCTGTAGTGTCTGCGTTGTCTGTAGTGTCTAGTGTCTGTTGTCTGTAGCGTCTGTAGTCTGAAGTGTCTGAAGTGTCTGTTGTCTGTAGCGTCTGTAGTCTGAAGTGTCTGAAGTGTCTGTAGCGTCTGTTGTCTGTTGTGTCTGTAGTCTGAAGTGTCTGAAGTGTCTGTAGCGTCTGTTGTCTGTTGTGTCTGTTGTCTGTAGCGTTTGTAGTGTCTGTAGTCTGAAGTGTCTGTAGTGTCTGGTTTGTCTGTAGTGTCTGTAGTCTGTAGTGTCTGTAGCGTCTGTTGTCTGTAGTGTCTGTAGCGTCTGTTGTCTGTAGTGTCTGTAGCGTCTGTTGTCTGTAGTGTCTGTAGCGTCTGTTGTCTGTAGCGTCTGTAGATTGTAGTGTCTGTAGTCTGAAGTGTCTGTAGTGTCTGTTGTCTGTAGTGTCTGTAGCGTCTGTTGTCTGTAGTGTCTGTTGTCTGTAGTGTCTGTAGTGTCTGTAGTCTGTAGTGTCTGTAGCGTCTGTAGTGTCTGTAGTGTCTGTTGTCTGTAGCATCTGTTGTCTGTAGTGTCTGTAGTCTGTAGTCTGTAGTGTCTGTAGTGTCTGTAGTCTGTAGTGTCTGTAGCGTCTGTTGTCTGTAGTGTCTGTAGTGTCTGTAGTCTGTAGTGTCTGTAGTCTGTAGTGTCTGTAGTGTCTGTTGTCTGTAGCATCTGTTGTCTGTAGTGTCTGTAGTCTGTAGTGTCTGTAGTCTGTAGTCTGTAGTGTCTGTAGTGTCTGTAGTCTGTAGTGTCTGTAGCGTCTGTAGTGTCTGTAGTGTCTGTAGTCTGTAGTGTCTGTAGTGTCTGTTGTCTGTATCATCTGTTGTCTGTAGTGTCTGTAGTCTGTAGTGTCTGTAGTGTCTGTTGTCTGTAGTGTCTGTAGTCTGTAGTGTCTGTAGTCTGTAGTGTCTGTTGTCTGTAGTGTCTGTAGTGTCTGTAGTCTGTAGTGTCTGTAGTGTCTGTAGTCTGTAGTGTCTGTAGTGTCTGTAGTCTGTAGCGTCTGTAGTGTCTGTAGTGTCTGTAGTCTGTAGTCTGTAGTGTCTGTAGTGTCTGTAGTCTGTAGTGTCTGTAGTGTCTGTAGTCTGTAGTGTCTGTAGTCTGTAGTGTCTGTAGTCTGTAGTCTGTAGTGTCTGTAGTCTGTAGTGTCTGTAGTGTCTGTAGTCTGTAGTCTGTAGTCTATAGTGTCTGTAGTGTCTGTAGTCTGTAGTGTCTGTAGTGTCTGTAGCGTCTGTAGTCTGTAGTGTCTGTAGTGTCTGTAGTCTGTAGTGTCTATAGTCTGTAGTGTCTGTAGTGTCTGTAGTCTGTAGTCTATAGTGTCTGTAGTGTCTGTAGTGTCTGTAGCGTCTGTAGTCTGTAGTGTCTGTAGTGTCTGTAGTCTGTAGTGTCTGTAGCGTCTGTTGTCTGTAGTGTCTGTAGTGTCTGTAGTCTGTAGTGTCTGTAGTGTCTGTTGTATGTAGCATCTGTTGTCTGTAGTGTCTGTAGTCTGTAGTGTCTGTAGTCTGTAGTGTCTGTAGTCTGTAGTGTCTGTAGTGTCTGTAGTCTGTAGTCTGTAGTGTCTGTAGTGTCTGTAGTCTGTAGTGTCTGTAGCGTCTGTAGTGTCTGTAGTCTGTAGTGTCTGTAGTGTCTGTAGTCTGTAGTGTCTGTAGTCTGTAGTGTCTGTAGTGTCTGTAGTCTGTAGTCTGTAGTGTCTGTAGTGTCTGTAGTCTGTAGTCTATAGTGTCTGTAGTGTCTGTAGTCTGTAGTCTGTAGTGTCTGTAGTGTCTGTAGTGTCTGTAGTCTGTAGTGTCTGTAGTCTGTAGTCTGTAGTGTCTGTAGTCTGTAGTGTCTGTAGTGTCTGTAGTGTCTGTAGCGTCTGTAGTGTCTGTAGTGTCTGTAGTGTCTGTAGTCCATAGTGTCTGTAGTGTCTGTAGTGTCTGTAGCGTCTGTAGTCTGTAGTGTCTGTTGTGTCTGTAGTCTGTAGTGTCTGTAGTGTCTGTAGTCTGTGTTGTCTGTAGTCTGTAGTGTCTGTAGTGTCTGTAGTGTCTGTTGTCTGTAGTGTCTGTAGCGTCTGTAGTCTGTAGTGTCTGTAGTGTCTGTAGTCTGTGTTGTCTGTAGTCTGTAGTGTCTGTAGTCTGTAGTCTGTAGTGTCTGTAGTCTGTAGTCTGTAGTGTCTGTAGTCTGTAGTGTCTGTAGCGTCTGTAGTGTCTGTAGTGTCTGTAGTCTGTAGTCTATAGTGTCTGTAGTGTCTGTAGTGTCTGTAGTGTCTGTAGTCTGTAGTGTCTGTAGTCTGTAGTGTCTGTAGTCTGTAGTGTCTGTAGTGTCTGTAGCGTCTGTAGTCTGTAGTGTCTGTAGTGTCTGTAGTCTGTAGTGTCTGTAGTCTGTAGTGTCTGTAGTCTGTAGTGTCTGTAGTGTCTGTAGCGTCTGTAGTCTGTAGTGTCTGTAGTGTCTGTAGTCTGTAGTCTGTAGTGTCTGTTGTCTGTAGTGTCTGTAGTCTGTAGTGTCTGTAGTGTCTGTAGTGTCTGTAGTCTGTAGTGTCTGTAGTCTGTAGTGTCTGTAGTCTGTAGTGTCTGTAGTGTCTGTAGTCTGTAGTGTCTGTAGTCTGTAGTGTCTGTAGTCTGTAGTGTCTGTAGTGTCTGTTTTCTGTAGCGTCTGTTGCATTTTCAGAGTATTCTTAATGAGCTCGTCTCTGTTTCTCTAACAGGTAAAATCAACATGACCGAAGAGTTCCTGCGACTGAAGTGGGGTAAAAATAATAATCCTGTTACAGGGAGATTATAGATTAATCCTGTTACAGTGAGATTATAGATTAATCCCGTTACAGTGAGATTATAGATATAATCCCGTTACAGTGAGATAATAGATTAATCCTGTTACAGTGAGATTATAGATTAATCGTGTTACAGTGAGATTATAATCCTGTTACAGTGAGATTATAGATTAATCCCGTTACAGTGAGATTATAGATTAATCCCGTTCCAGTGAGATTATAGATTAATCCTGTTACAGTGAGATTATAGATATAATCCTGTTACAGTGAGATTATAGATTAATCCTGTTCCATTGAGATTATAGATAAATCCTGTGTTACAGTGAGATTATAGATTAATCCTGTTACAGTGAGATTATAGATATAATCCTGTTACAGTGAGATTATAGATTAATCCTGTTCCATTGAGATTATAGATAAATCCTGTGTTACAGTGAGATTATAGATATAATCCCGTTACAGTGAGATTATAGATTAATCCCGTTCCAGTGAGATTATAGATTAATCCTGTTACAGTGAGATTATAGATATAATCCTGTTACAGTGAGATTATAGATTAATCCTGTTCCATTGAGATTATAGATTAATCCCGTTACAGTGAGATTATAGATTAATCCTGTTACAGTGAGATTATAGATTAATCCTGTTCCAGTGAGATTATAGATTAATCCTGTTACAGTGAGATTATAATCCTGTTACAGTGAGATTATAGATTAATCCTGTTACAGTGAGATTATAGATTAATCCTGTTACAGTGAGATAATAGATTAATCCTGTTACAGTGAGATTATAGATATAATCCTGTTACAGTGAGATTATAGATTAATCCTGTTACAGTGAGATTATAGATTAATCCTGTTCCAGTGAGATTATAGATTAATCCTGTTACAGTGAGATTATAGATTAATCCTGTTCCAGTGAGATTATAGATTAATCCTGTTACAGTGAGATTATAGTTATAATCCTGTTACAGTGAGATTATAATCCTGTTACAGTGAGATTATAGATTAATCGTGTTACAGTGAGATTATAGATATAATCCTGTTACAGTGAGATTATAGATATAATCCTGTTACAGTGAGATTATAGATTAATCCTGTTACAGTGAGATTATAGATATAATCCTGTTACAGTGAGATTACAGATATAATCCTGTTACAGTGAGATTATAGATTAATCCTGTGTTACAGTGAGATTATAGATTAATCCTGTTACAGTGATATTATAGATTAATCCTGTTACAGTGAGATTATAGATTAATCGTGTTACAGTGAGATTATAGATATAATCCTGTTACAGTTAGATTATAGATATAATCCTGTTACAGTGAGATTATAGATATAATCCTGTTACAGTGAGATTATAGATATAATCCCGTTACAGTGAGATTATAGATATAATCCTGTTACAGTGAGATTATAGATTAATCCTGT
>JAJDFG010001036.1:32500-35000 GCA_021039105.1 Scomber colias
GTCCCCCTTCTGCCTGAGACTGGAACCACCAGACCACCACCAGACCACCACCAGACCTCCACCAGACCTCCACCAGACCTCCACCAGACCTGCACCAGACCACCACCAGACCTCCACTAGCCCTCCACCAGACCTGCACCAGACCTCCACCAGCCCTCCACCAGACCTCCACCAGACCTGCACCAGACCTCCACCAGACCACCACCAGACCTGCACCAGACCTGCACCAGACCACCACCAGACCTCCACCAAACCTCCACTAGCCCTCCACCAGACCTCCACCAAACCTCCACCAGACCTCCACCAGACCTGCACCAGACCTGCACCAGATCTCCACCAGATCTCCACCAGACCTGCACCAGACCTGCACCAGATCTCCACCAGATCTCCACCAGACCTCCACCAGACCTCCACCAGACCTGCACCCTAACCCATTTTTGTGGTTCTGGTTTTATTGAGTCTGGTTCTGGTCCAGGAGCACAGGTGCATGATGGGTCATCATCTCAGCCGGTATCCATGGAAACGCATCAGTGCCAATACAGGAAGTTCACGTCTCATCACACACCTGGACTGTTTCCATAGCAACAGTTTGTCGTTTAATATCTGAAGACCAATCAGATCAATCGATCGTTCAACGTCACATTTATTGATCAGGTTGCATCAACCCGAAAAAACTACAGATTAACCCTGCAGGGTTTCTGTAGGGTTACTATACTATATACTATACTACCCTAATGTAGGGTTAGGGTTAATATACTACAACACTGTAGGGTTACTATACTATATACTATACTACAGATTAACCCTAATATAGGGTTAGGGTTAATATACTACAGCACTGTAGGGTTAACCCTAACCCTGCAGGGTTATACTGTAGGGTTACTATACTACATATTAACCCTAACCCATCAACCCGAAAACTACACATTAACCCTGCAGTGTACCTATGTACTATAGTATATAGTATATTAACCCTACATGGTTATACTGTAGGGTTACTCTACTATACTACAGTGCTGTAGTATAGTAGAGTAACCCTACAGTAACCCTGCAGGGTTAATCTGTAGTATAGTATAGTAACTCTGACCCTACAGTCTTATACTGTAGTTCTTATTGATCTCTAATTAAATGATTGATCATATTATTTCTTTAATTGAATCATTGCTGTTTCTTTCATTCACTCTGTGCCCTCCTCTTCCTCCTCCTCCTCTTCCTCCTTCTCTTCCTCTTCCTCCTCCTCTTCCTGCTTCTCTTCCTCTTCCTCCTCCTCTTCCTGCTCCTCTTCCTCCTCCTCTTCCTCCTCCTCTTCCTGCTTCTCTTCCTCTTCCTGCTTCTCTTCCTCCTCCCCTTACTGCTTCTCTTCCTCCTCCTCTTCCTCTTCCTCCTCCTCTTCCTGCTTCTCTTCCTCTTCCTCCTCCTCTTCCTGCTCCTCTTCCTCTTCCTGCTCCTCTTCCTCCTCCTCTTCCTGCTTCTCTTCCTCTTCCTGCTTCTCTTCCTCCTCCTCTTCCTCTTCCTGCTTCTCTTCCTCTTCCTCCTCCTCTTCCTGCTTCTCTTCCTCTTCCTCCTCCTCTTCCTCTTCTTCATCTGTGCATTCAAATCTTTTCTCAGCTCGTAGAGATTTTATGGATCT
Organism: Scomber colias; assembly: GCA_021039105.1. NCBI lineage: Eukaryota > Metazoa > Chordata > Actinopteri > Scombriformes > Scombridae > Scomber > Scomber colias. Next base: position 34,131 of record JAJDFG010001036.1, read on the forward strand.
TTTATTGATTATTGATGAATGGCTTTGTTAAGGAAGGACATGCCTGACTGTAAATGCCAATAAAGTTTTTGACTTTTGTATTGTTTGGCCCGATGTTTCCCACTCAGAGGATATTGATCAGCTGTGAACCGATCAGCTGACTATCACCAGGTTGAGGTAGGGTCTCACTAACACCAGGTTGAGGTAGGGTCTCACTAACACCAGGTTGAGGTAGGGTCTCACTAACACCAGGTTGAGGTAGGGTCTCACTATCACCAGGTTGAGGTAGGGTCTGACTAACACCAGGTTGAGGTAGGGTCTGACTATCACCAGGTTGAGGTAGGGTCTCACTAACACCAGGTTGAGGTAGGGTCTGACTATCACTAGGTTGAGGTAGGGTCTGACTAACTCCAGGTTGAGGTAGGGTCTGACTATCACCAGGTTGAGGTAGGGTCTGACTAACACCAGGTTGAGGTAGGGTCTGACTAACTCCAGGTTGAGGTAGGGTCTGACTAACTCCAGGTTGAGGTAGGGTCTGACTAACTCCAGGTTGAGGTAGGGTCTGACTAACTCCAGGTTGAGGTAGGGTCTGACTATCACCAGGTTGAGGTAGGGTCTGACTAACTCCAGGTTGAGGTAGGGTCTGACTAACTCCAGGCTGAGGTAGGGTCTGACTATCACCAGGTTGAGGTAGGGTCTGACTAACTCCAGGTTGAGGTAGGGTCTGACTAACTCCAGGTTGAGGTAGGGTCTCACTAACACCAGGTTGAGGTTTGTCTTGTTGGCCATGCTAACTCTCTGAGTGGTGGGTTTCTGAGAGCGTGGGTTTACTCAGGCTAATGTTAACCCACCGTTACACACATACAGTGAACCTGGTGCTGCTAACCCGGT
>JAJDFG010001036.1:40000-47500 GCA_021039105.1 Scomber colias
ACCTCCACCCAACTACATCCAACTACACCCAACTATACCCACCTAGACCCTAACCTTAACCCTAACCCTGCTGGTGTTCAGACTGCCCTACGGCACCGGGTCAGTACTCCACCCAACTCCACCCACCTCCACCCAACTACATCCAACTACACCCACCTCCACCCAACTATACCCACCTACACCCACCTAGCCCCTAACCTTAACCCTAACCCTGCTGGTGTTCAGACTGCCCTACGGCACCGGGTCAGTACTCCACCAAACTACATCCGCCTCCACCCAACTACACCCACCTCCACCCACCTACACCCACCTACACCCAACTATACCCTAACCCTGCTGGTGTTCAGACTGCCCTATGGCACCGGGTCAGTACTCCACCCACCTCCACCCAACTACACCTCCACCCAACTACACCTACACCCACCTACACTCACCTATACCCACCTACACCCAACTATACCCAACTATACCCAACTACACCCACCTCCACCCAACTATACCCAACTACACCCACCTATACCAACCTACACCCACCTACACCCTAACCCTGCTGGTGTTCAGACTGCCCTACGGCACCGGGTCAGTACTCCACCAAACTACATCCGCCTCCACCCAACTACACCCACCTCCACCCACCTACACCCAACTATACCCAACTATACCCACCTACACCCAACTATAACCCTAACCCTGCTGGTGTTCAGACTGCCCTATGGCACCGGGTCAGTACTCCACCCACCTCCACCCAACTACACCTCCACCCAACTACACCTACACCCACCTACACTCACCTATACCCACCTACACCCAACTATACCCAACTACACCCTACTATACCCACCTATACCCAACTCCACCCTAACCCTACCCCTGCTGGTGTTCAGACTGCCCTACGGCACTGGGTCAGTACTCCACCCGCCTCCACCCAACTACACCCACCTACACCCAACTACACCCACCTCACCCAACCTCACCTACGGCACTGGGTCAGTACTACACCTGCCTCCACCCAACTACACCCACCTACACCCACCTCACCCACCTACACCCAACTATATCTACCTATACCCACCTACACCCTAACCCTACGGCACTGGGCTCAGCACTACACCCCGCCTCCACCCACCTACACCCAACTACAACCCCTAATCCTAACCCTATGAAACCGGTCAGTACTACACCACCACCTCCACTCACTTACATCCTCAACACCACCAGCCACATATACCACCTACACCCACCACCACATATACCACCTACACCCACCACATATACCACCTACACCCACCATCTACATATACCATCTACATATACCCACCTACACCCACCAACCACACATACCACCTACACCCACCAACCACATATACCACCTACACCCACCAGCCACATATACCACCTACACCCACCATCTACATATACCACCTACACCCACCATCTACATATACCACCTACACCCACCAACCACACATACCACCTACACCCACCAACCACATATACCACCTACACCCACCAGCCACATATACCACCTACACCCACCAACCACACATACACACCTACACCCACAGCCACATATACCACCTACACCCACCAACCACATATACCACCTACACCCACCAACCACACATACCACCTACACCCACCAACCACATACACCACCTACACCCACCAGCCACATACACCACCTACACCCACCATCTACATATACCACCTACACCCACCAACCACACTATACCACCTACACCCACCAGCCACATATACCACCTACACCCACCAGCCACATATACCACCTACACCCACCAGCCACATATACCACCTACACCCAGCCACACATACACCACCTACACCCACCATCTACATATACCACCTACACCCACCAACCACATATACCACCTACACCCACCAGCCACATATACCACCTACACCCACCAACCACATATACCACCTACACCCACCAGCCACATACACCACCTACACCCACCATCTACATATACCACCTCCTACACCCACCAGCCACATATACCACCTACACCCACCAACTACATATACCACCTACACCCACCACCTACACCCACCAACCACATATACCACCTACAACCACCACCTACACCCACCAGCCACATATACCACCTACACCCACCAACTACATATACCACCTACACCCACCACCTACACCCACCAGCCACATATACCACCTACACCCACCAACTACATATACCACCTACACCCACCCACCTACACCCACCAGCCACAGCCACCAATCAGAAGGCCTGACACTGATGACAGGAAGTTTAACCCTCTTCTTCTTCTTCTGTGGTTTCAGGGCTGATCTGATGTCAGCTAAAGAGATTCTGAGTGGAAACGGTGAGCTCAGCCAATAACCGGTCAGCCAATAACCAGTCAGCCAGTAACCAGTCAGCCAGTAACCAGCCAGCCAGTAACCAGTCAGCCAGTAACCAGTCAGCCAGTAACCAGTCAGTAACCAGTCAGCCAGTAACCAGCCAGCCAGTAACCAGCCAGTAACCAGCCAGTAACCAGCCAGCCAGTAACCAGCCAGCCAATAGTCAGCCAGTAACCAGCCAGCCGATAATCAGCCGATAATCAATCAGCCGATAATCAGCCAATAACCAGCCAGCCAGTAACCAGTCAGTTAGTAACCAGTCAGCCAGTAACCAGTCATGCCAATAACCCAGTCAGCCGATAATCAGCCAGCCGATAATCAATCAGCCAATAACCAGTCAGCCGATAATCAGCCAGCCGATAACCAGTCAGCCAATAACCAGTCAGCCGATAATCAGCCAGCCAATAACCAGTCAGCCAATAACCAGTCAGCCAATAATCAGCCAGTCGATAACCAGTCAGCCAATAACCAGCCGATAACCAGTCAGCCAATAACCAGTCAGCCAATAATCAGCCAGTCGATAACCAGTCAGCCAATAACCAGCCGATAACCAGTCAGCCAATAACCAGCCAGCCCGATAACCAGTCAGCCAATAACCAGCCGATAACCAGTCAGCCAATAACCAGCCAGCCGATAACCAGTCAGCCAATAACCAGTCAGCCAATAACCAGTCAGCCGATAATCAATCAGCCAATAACCAGCCAGCCAATAATCAGCCAGTCGATAACCAGTCAGCCAATAACCAGCCGATAACCAGTCAGCCAATAACCAGCCAGTAACCAGCCAATAACCAGCCAGCCAGTAACCAGCCAATAACCAGCCAGTAACCAGCCAGTAACCAGCCCAATAACCAGCCAGTAACCAGTCAGCCAATAACCAGCCAGTAACCAGTCAGTAACCAGCCAGTAACTGTGTATTTCCAGATGAGGTCATCGGTCAGGTTCTGAGCATCATGAAGACTCAGTCTGTTCCTTACACGGCGATCTACACCTCGCTGAGACCCTCGCAGGTTAGTGTGTGTGTGTGTGTGTGTGTGTGTGTGTGACCCTCCCAGGTTAGTGTGTGTGTGTGTGTGTGTGTGTGTGTGTGACCCTCCCAGGTTAGTGTGTGTGTGTGTGTGTGTGTGACCCTCCCAGGTTAGTGTGTGTGTGTGTGTGTGTGTGTGTGTGTGTGTGTGTGTGTGTGTGTGTGTGACCCTCCCAGGTTAGTGTGTGTGTGTGTGTGTGTGTGTGTGTGTGTGTGTGTGTGTGTGTGTGTGACCCTCCCAGGTTAGTGTGTGTGTGTGTGTGTGTGTGTGTGTGTGTGTGTGTGTGTGTGTGTGACCCTCCCAGGTTAGTGTGTGTGTGTGTGCTTACTCTGATCGTGTGTGTGTGTGTGTCTCCAGGAGGTGGCGTCCCTCTCCGTGGAGGTGGAGGGGGGCTTTGGGTGGAGGTCGCTCCCTCCTGCAGGTCAGAGGAGGATACAAAGAGCGGGAGAGAGAGAGAGAGCGGCAGCGACGCATCAAAGAGAAATCCTCCGTCTACCCCCCCCGTCGAGTTCAAGGTTCCTCTACTCTTACTATCAGTGTGTGTGTGTGTGTGTGTGTGTGTCTGTGTGTGTGTGTGTGTGTGTGTGTGTGTGTCTGTGTCTGTGTCTGTGTCTGTGTCTGTGTGTGTGTGTGTGTGTGTGTGTGTGTGTGTGTTCCTTTTATATGAAGTTAGTTAACGATCTATCATGTTAATAGTTTAAACATGTTGCGGTTGCCCGGGTTACGGTTTCTCGGGGCGAGACCTGGAGGGACAGGAGAAAAGGAAATGTGACATGTTCAGTCAAGAAGGTTCTAGCTTCGTTTAGACCCATCACTTCCTGTCTGTGTCTCAGCTCTTTCCACATAGAGCCCTAACCCTCAGAACCAGACTCAGAGTGGGAGAACATCTTTTAACAAGAAGAACCCTCAGACACCAGACTCAGAGTGGAGAACATCTTTTAACAGGAAGAACCCTCAGAACCTGACTCAGAGTGGGAGAACATCTTTTAACAGGAAGAACCCTCAGAACCAGACTCAGAGTGGGAGAACATCTTTTAACAGGAAGAACCCTCAGAACCAGACTCAGAGTGGGAGAACATCTTTTAACAAGAAGAACCCTCAGAACCAGACTCAGAGTGGGAGAACATCTTTTAACAGAAGAACCCTCAGAACCAGACTCAGAGTGGGAGAACATCTGCCTGGAACCGGTTGGAGTAGAGAGAGGAAGGAGAAAGAGGAAGGAGAGGAGAGGAGAGGAAGGAGAGGAGGAGAGAGAGGAGAGGGAGAGAGAGGAAGGAGAGGAAGGAGAGGAAGGAGAGGAGAGGATAGATGGATGAATAGAGAGAGAGAGGGAGGAGGAGAGAGGATAGATGGATGGATAGAGAGAGACGAGGGAGGAGGGAGAGAGGATAGATGGATGGATAGAGAGAGAGAGGGAGGAGGAGAGAGGATAGATGGATGGATAGAGAGAGAGAGAGAGGGAGGAGGAGAGAGATAGATGGATGGATAGAGAGAGAGAGGGAGGAGGAGAGAGGATAGATGGATGGATAGAGAGAGAGAGGGAGGAGGAGAGAGGATAGATGGATGGATAGAGAGAGAGAGGAGGGAGGAGAGAGGATAGATGGATGGATAGAGAGAGAGAGGGAGGAGAGAGGATAGATGGATGGATAGAGAGAGAGAGGGAGGAGGAGAGAGGAGCCCAGTGCATCATGGGAGTCCCCCGGCAGTCTAAGCCTATAGCAGCATAAACTAGGAGCTGGAACCGCCCCAACTAGAAGCTTTATCACAAAGGAACGTTTGAAGCCTCTTAAACGTAGAGAGGGGTTCTGCCCCCCGGAACCAATCTGGGAGATGGTTCCACAGGAGAGGAACCTGAGACTGAAGGCTCTGCCTCCTGTTCTACTTTTAGAGATACTAGGAACCACAAGTAGGCCTGCATGCTGGGAGCACAGTGTTCTAGTAGGTTCATAAGGTTCTATGAGCTGGAGAGCAGCGTTCTAGTAGGTTCATAAGGTTCTATGAGCTGGGAGCGCAGTGTTCTAGTAGGTTCATAAGGTTCTATGAGCTGGGAGCACAGTGTTCTAGTAGGTTCATAAGGCTCTATGAGCTGGGAGCGCAGTGTTCTAGTAGGTTCATAAGGTTCTATGAGCTGGGAGCGCAGTGTTTCTAGTAGGTTCATAAGGTTCTATGAGCTGGGAGCGCAGTGTTCTAGTAGGTTCATAAGGTTCTATGAGCTGGGAGCGCAGTGTTCTAGTAGGTTCATAAGGTTCTATGAGCTGGGAGCGCAGTGTTCTAGTAGGTTCATAAGGTTCTATGAGCTGGGAGCGCAGTGTTCTAGTAGGTTCATAAGGTTCTACGTGACCCTTGGAGCACCTTGTGGGAGGTGTTGTGGGAGTTTGGGTACCAGGGTCTCTGCTGCGAGCCACTGGGTCCCTATACAACCACTGTGAGAGCTGTGTTCACATTCTCTGCAGTAAGTCAGACCTGGTCTCAGTGGGTGTTGGGCTCCATCAGGGCTGTCCCTGGTCTCTGATCCTGTTTGTGATCTTCATGGACAGAGTCTCAAGGTGCAGCCGGGGGGAGGAGAGTTCAGTTTGGGGACCTCAGAATCACCTCTCTGCTGTTTACGGTTGATGTTGTTCTGTTGGACTCTACAGGTGAAGTCCTCCAACAGGCTCTGGGACGGTTTGCAGCTGAATGTGAAGCGGTCGGGATGAGAGTCAGCACCTCCAAATCTGAGCCCGAGTACTTACAGTAGTATTGCAGTAGTATTTGAAAGACGAAAATTTGAAGCCTACTCTTAAACATAGAGAGTCTGCTACCCCCTTCTAATAGGTTCATAAGGTTCTATGAGCTGGGAGCACAGTGTTCTAGTAGGTTCATAAGGTTCTATGAGCTGGGAGCGCAGTGTTCTAGTAGGTTCATAAGGTTCTATGAGCTGGGAGAGCAGCGTTCTAGTAGGTTCATAAGGTTCTATGAGCTGGGAGCGCAGTGTTCTAGTAGGTTCATAAGGTTCTATGAGCTGGGAGCACAGTGTTCTAGTAGGTTCATAAGGCTCTATGAGCTGGGAGCGCAGTGTTCTAGTAGGTTCATAAGGTTCTATGAGCTGGGAGCGCAGTGTTCTAGTAGGTTCATAAAGGTTCTATGAGCTGCGGAGCGCAGTGTTCTAGTAGGTTCATAAGGTTCTATGAGCTGGGAGCGCAGTGTTCTAGTAGGTTCATAAGGTTCTATGAGCTGGGAGCGCAGTGTTCTAGTAGGTTCATAAGGTTCTATGAGCTGGGAGCGCAGTGTTCTAGTAGGTTCATAAGGTTCTACGTGACCTCTTGGAGCACCTTGTGGGAGGTGTTGTGGGAGTTTGGGTACCAGGGTCTCTGCTGCGAGCCACTGGGTCCCTATACAACCACTGTGAGAGCTGTGTTCACATTCTCTGCAGTAAGTCAGACCTGGTCTCAGTGGGTGTTGGGCTCCATCAGGGCTGTCCCTGGTCTCTGATCCTGTTTGTGATCTTCATGGACAGAGTCTCAAGGTGCAGCCGGGGGGAGGAGAGTTCAGTTTGGGGACCTCAGAATCACCTCTCTGCTGTTTACGGTTGATGTTGTTCTGTTGGACTCTACAGGTGAAGTCCTCCAACAGGCTCTGGGACGGTTTGCAGCTGAATGTGAAGCGGTCGGGATGAGAGTCAGCACCTCCAAATCTGAGCCCGAGTACTTACAGTAGTATTGCAGTAGTATTTGAAAGACGAAAATTTGAAGCCTACTCTTAAACATAGAGAGTCTGCTACCCCTTCTAATAGGTTCATAAGGTTCTATGAGCTGGGAGCACAGTGTTCTAGTAGGTTCATAAGGTTCTATGAGCTGGGAGCGCAGTGTTCTAGTAGGTTCATAAGGTTCTATGAGCTGGGAGCGCAGTGTTCTAGTAGGTTCATAAGGTTCTATGAGCTGGGAGGGTAGTGTTCTAGTAGGTTCATAAGGTTCTATGAGCTGGGAGCGCAGTGTTCTAGTAGGTTCATAAGGTTCTACGTGACCCTTGGAGCACCTTGTGGGAGGTGATGTGGGAGTTTGGGTACCAGGGTCTCTGCTGCGAGCCACTGGGTGCC
>JAJDFG010001036.1:50000-52318 GCA_021039105.1 Scomber colias
CGTCGTTTAAACGGCAGCAGAGAACATTTACGCTCCGGCTGAGTTCTCGTATCGCTGCGAGTCCGTCACCAACTTCCGCTGGCCGCTGCTCGTCCCCCGCTCCTCCAAGGACCCGGCCAACCAGTGGAGAGTGTCCTTCGAAGACTTCCAGGTAACTCTCAGTCATGTAATGAGTTATAATATATATATATATATTATGTTCATATATATTTATCTCTATAATCTCTCTCTATATATATATATATATATATATGAACATCATCAGTATCAGCTGCTCAAGGAAGAAGCTTCACTCTGTGGTTCCAACATCTCCAACAGAGTGAGACCTCTTCTCCATAGATCACTGTGACATCACTGTGACATCACTGTGACCGGCCTCCCCTGTGACATCACTGTGACATCACTGTGACCTCACTGTTGACATCACTGTGACGCCCCCTGTGACATCACTGTGACATCACTGTGACGTTACTGTGACATCACTGTGACATCACTGTGACGCCCCCTGTGACATCACTGTGACATCACTGGCTGTGTCTCAAATGGCGCACTTGCACACTTCAAGCACTATGTTTTAGGGCATAGTGCGTTCACCACTGAAGAAACAAGCGAAAACTCAGTGCTCTGAAAGTACCCCGGATGGTGCACTTATAACGGACAAAAAATCCAGTGTGAGATGATGGACACTACTCACACTAAACGGACGCCATTTTGCCTACGTAGTGGAAGGGGAGGGACTTTTTGCCCAGTTTTTCTGATTTCAATAATGGCGGCCAGCAGCGACATGCAAGCCCGTCACTTCCGCTAAGTGCAAAACGCCAGTGCTCCATTTCAGACAATACTTACCCACGACAGTGTGCACCACAGAGGTAAGTGCTCAGTGCGCACTACATTCTGGTGCACTCACGTAAGTGCTCCATTTGAGACACAGCCACTGTGACATCACTGTGACGTTACTGTGACATCACTGTGACATCACTGTGACATCACTGTGACGCCTCCCCCCTGTGGGGGGGGTGAAATGAGCGTTAGCATACAGGTGTGGAGGATAAGCTAGGCTAGGCTAACGGACCTCCAGCTGTTCTTTTACCTGAAACAGGAAGTGATGTCATGGTGTGCTTCCTGTTTCAGATCCAGGGCTTCCTGGTGAGGGGGGGGCAGTTCTCGTACGGCAGCGATTGCTCCGCCTTCTTCTCTCGGGCATCTTGATGGGTCTGCTGACCTCCGTCCCTCATGGTCCTAGTGCTCACCTACGGCCTGCACATGATCCTGCAGCTACGCACCATGGACCGCTTCGACGACCCCAAAGGGCCCCCCATCTCAGTCCCCCTCACAGACTGACCCCCCCCTCACAGACTGACCCCCCCCTACAGACTGACCCCCCCCTACAGACTGACCCCCCCCTCACAGACTGACCCCCCCCCCTACAGACTGACCCCCCCCTCACAGACTGACCCCCCCCCTTACAGACTGACCCCCATCTCAGTCCCCCTCACAGACTGACCCCCCCCTCACAGACTGACCCCCCCCCCCTGGTTTACATTAATGTGTGTGCTGGTTTTATTGTGACTCTCTCGAGCCTCATGTTTCACATCAGACCCAAAACTCAGGTGTCCTACACTCAGCGTGGTACCTGAATGCCTCCTGTGTTCAGCATCTTATTCTGAAAGGCAAAAAGTGTTTCCTGTCTGCGTCACCTTCATAGGAAGCAGATTGTAGATGTTACCATGGTTACGCAGAGCAGAGGAGACTCGTCCACACTGAGATCAGCTGATTACTGCTGCAGGGTATATTATATATTATATATATTATATTATATTACAAATGTAGTACAATAATAATATAATAAGGGTGAGGGTTGTTACTCAGGTAGTGTTAGGGTTGTAGTGACTGGGGGGGCGGGGGGGGGGGGTTAGGGTTGTAGTGACTGGTGGGGGGTGGGGGGGGGGGGGGGGGGGGTTAGGGTTGTAGTGACTGAGGGAGATCAGCAGCATTTCAGACCCTAGCAGAGACAAACGTCTGGGTTCAGCCTCCTCCAATCAGAGCAGAGAGGAGCTATGACATCAGTCAGGAGAAGGACTCTGATTGGCTTACTGTGAAACATGAGACTACAGGGTCAGGGTCTGGGTTAGGGCTGCGACCCCCTGACCCCTGACCCCCTGACCCTGATGATGAAGGATCAAATGTACAGAATCCGTCTAAATGTTATTTATTGGTGTTAAATTATTTATTTAAGAGTAAAAATGTTTCTGTGTCGTGTTAAAAAATAAAACCTCGACTCTGACTTTACACTCCACTGTAATCTGGTGTTATTCTGC
>JAJDFG010001037.1:0-52287 GCA_021039105.1 Scomber colias
TAATAATAATAATAATAATTAAAGCTGCAAGCAGCGATGATCGGGCCCAAGCCCCCCCACGCACCGCCCCGTACGCGCATGTTGGTGCGTGCTGCAGTCACACGGCAGACACAGCGGGCACGTAGACGTCTTGGCACCCGGGCTCGTATTGAACGTTGTGTGATGGGGCTAAGTCATATCGCATGTGTCCACTAGGTGGCGCTAGAGATGACCCATCAATTACATGTCATGTTGCAGTGTGTGATGTGGAGAACACATCCTGTAAATTTCATGTAAATCGGATAATGTTTGTCATATGAGGCTGACTTCCTGTGTCCAGTAGGTGGCGCTGTGTATATGAAGCAGTATTGATGCATAGATGTGTTCAGGGCGGGACCCTGTACATATGTGATCAATTTGGTGTAGACGGGACAATGTCTGTAGGAGTTATGAGGACTTCCTGCTTCATGGCGAAGCATCGAAATTGTTTGCACAGCCACGCCCAACAGGAAGAAGTCATAAAAAAGCTTTTGATAACTTTTCATCTCCAATGTCTCAAGATGACTCTGTGCGAATGTGAAGTGGATGGGATGAAATCCCTAGGACTACTTTGTTCAAATATGAGGCCTGGAAATGACCAAAAAACTCACCAAAATAGAGCATTTTTCCCAAGATGGCCGACTTCCTGTTGGACTTAGGGTATGGGTCCAAATGGCGATTTTGTGCGTCTGGAGATGATACATAAACCTACCGAGTTTCCATCTTCTACGTCAATCGAGAAGGCTGAGGTTCAATTTTGAAATATTCAAGGGGGCGCTATTGAGCCGTTTAGCCACGCCCATCCCATTGAAGTATATAGGATGTTAAATGAACCCACTCCAGACGTGTGTGTTGAGTTTCATTACCATGGAGGCATCCTTTGCCCCTGAAAACTGTAATCGTATTTTCATGGCGTTGAATGTGTTGTCATGGCAACGGTATTTGATGATGGGTCATGAGTTGCAGAATGTAGCATCACCAAGGTCTTATGTCTCAGCTGAGTTAATTTCAGGTATAAATATTTAAGATTATGGGAGTAATCAGTGAAAGACTGAAGCAAGTGACTTCCTGTTGCCAGTAGGTGGCGCTATGACTGTCACTAAATATGAGACTGTACATGTGTTCAGACCGGGACACTGAACAAGCATATTAAATTTGGAAAAGCTCAGACCATGTGGAGTCAAGTTATGAGGGTTTGAAATTTCAGGGCGAAGGATCGAATGGTGAAGGAAATTGTGGGCGCCGCCACGGCCAAACCGGATCCCTAATCAGAAAGTTTTTGATAACTTTTCATCTCCAATGTGTCAAGATGTTTCTGAGTGAATTTGAAGTCGGTCAGATTAAATCTGTAGGAGGAGTTAGGTCAAATGAGATGCGTGGAAATCGCCAAAAACGCATATTCGATACAAAATGGCCGACTTCCTGTAGGAGTGAGGGTATGGGTACAAGAGACTTTTTTGTGCGTCTTTACACGATACATATGTGTACTGAATTTCGTTTGTGTAGGACAATCTCAGGGGTGGGGCTCGCTTTTTTAAATTTTCGAGGGGGCGCTACAGAGCCATTTTGCCACGCCCATTTATGCAAACTATAAAATATGAAATTTTTCGCCGGGCCGAACATGATTGCACATTTTGGTGACTTTTCGCGCACGTTTAGGGGGCCAAAAACGCGTTTGTTTTGTATAATAATAATAATTAAAACTGCAAGCAGTGATGAACGGGCCCTCGCGCCCCCATGCACCGTGCCGTACGCGCATGTCGGTGCGTGCTGCAGGCACACGGCAGACACAGCGGCCACGTAGACGTCTTGGCACCCGGGCTCGTAATGAATGTTGTGTGATGGGGCTAAGTCACAATGCATGTGTCCACTAGGTGGCGCTAGAGATCACCCACCAAAGAAATGTCATGTTGCAGTGTGTGATGTGGAGAACACATCCTGTAAATTTCATGTAAATAGGATAATGTTTGTCATATGAGGCTGACTTCCTGTGTCCAGTAGGTGGCGCTGTGTATATGAAGCAGTATTGATGCATAGATGTGTTCAGGGCGGGACCCTCTACATGTGTGATCAATTTGGTGTAGGTGGGACAATGTCTGTAGGAGTTATAAGGACTTCCTGCTTTATGGCGAAGCATCGAAATTGTTTGCACAGCCACGCCCAACAGGAAGAAGTCATAAAAAAGCTTTTGATAACTTGTCATCTCCAATGTCTCAAGATGATTGTGTGTGAATTTGAAGTGGATGGGATGGAATCTCTAGGACTAGTTTGTTCAAATATGAGGCCTGGAAATGACCAAAAAACTCACTAAAATATAGCATTTTTCCCAAGATGGCCGACTTCCTGTTGGACTTAGGGTATGGGTCCAAATGGCGTTTTTGTGCGTCTGGAGATGATACATAAACCTACCGAGTTTAATTCTTCTATGTCAATCGGGAAGGCTGAGGTTCAATTTTGAAATATTCAAGGGGGCGCTATTGAGCCGTTTAGTCAAACCCATCCCATTGAAGTATATAGGATGTTGAATGAACCCACTCCAGACGTGTGTGTTGAGTTTCATTACCGTGGATGCATCCTTTGCCCCTAAAAACTGTAATCGTATTATCATGGCGTTGAATGTGTTGTCATGGCAACAGTATTTGATGATGGGTCATGAGTTGCAGAATGTAGCATCACCAAGGTCTTATGTCTCAGCTGAGTCAATTTCAGGTGCAAATACTTAAGATTATGGGAGTAATTAGTGAAAGAATGAAGCAAGTCACTTCCTGTCGCCACCAGGTGGCGCTATGACTGTCACTAAATATGATACTGTACATGTGTTCAGACTAGGACCCTGAACAAGCATGTGAAATTTGGTAAAGCTCAGACCATGTGAAGTCAAGTTATGAGGGTTTGAAATTTCATGGCGAAGGATCGAAATTCGCCGCGTCACCACGGCAACCAGGAATGACGGGGGAAAAAGCTTTTGATAACTTGTCATCTCCAATGTCTCAAGATGATCCTGTGTGAATTTGAAGTGGATGGGAAGAAAACTGTAGGAGTAGTGCGTTCAAATATGATGCCACAATTTGCATTCAAATCAATATTTTGATTCAAAATGGCCGACTTCCTGTTGGTGTTAGGGTATGTGTCCAAGAGACTTTTTGGTGCGTCTTGACATGTTGAACATGTGTACCAAGTTTCGTTTCTCTATGTCAATCTGTCACGAGGGGCTCGCTTTTATTGATTTTGTAGGGGGCGCTAGAGAGCCATTTTGGCACGCCCATTTGTGCAAACCATAAAATATCGAAATTTTCGCCGGGTCTGGCTTGCGTGCAAACTTTGGTGAGTATCGGGGCACGTTCAGGGGGGCAAAAAGGCCGTCATTGGGAGAGAAGAAAAATAATAATAATAATTAAAACTGCAAGCAGTGATGAACGGGCCCTCGCGCCCCCACGCATGTCGGGCTGTGGCTCGGTCGGAGAATGTAGCATCACCAAGGTGTTATGGCTCAGCTGAGTTAATTTCAGGTGTAAATACATAAGATTATCGGAATAATCATTGAAAGAATGAAGCAAGTGAGATCCTGTTGCCAGTAGGTGGCGCTATGACTGTCACTAAATATGAGACTGTACATGTGTTCAGACCAGGTTGTGAACAAGCATCTGAAATTTGGAAAAGCTCAGACCATGTGGAGTGAAGTTATGAGGGTTTGAAATTTCATGGCGAAGCATCGAAATTCGCCGCGTCACCACGGCAACCAGGAATGATGGGGGAAAAAGCTTTTGATAACTTGTCATCTCCAATGTCTCAAGATGACTCTGTGTGAATTTGAAGTGGATGGGATGGAATCTGTAGGACTAGTTTGTTCAAATATGAGGCCTGGAAATGACCAAAAAACTCACCAAAATTGAGCATGTTTCCCAAGATGGCCGACTTCCTGTTGGACTTAGGGTATGGGTCCAAATGACGTTTTTGTGCGTCTGGAGATGATACATAAACCTACCGAATTTCATATTTCTATGTCAATCGGGAAGGCTGATGTTCAATTTTGAAATATTCAAGGGGGCGCTATTGAGCCGTTTAGTCACGCCCATCCCATTGAAGTATATAGGATGTTAAATGAACCCACTCCAGACGTGTGTGTTGAGTTTCGTTACCGTGGAGGTATCCTTTGCCCCTGAAAAGTGTAATTGTATATCATGGCGTTGAATGTGTTGTCATGGCAACAGTATTCGATGATGGGTCACGAGTTGCAGAATGTAGCATCACCAAGGTCTTATGTCTCAGCTGAGTCAATTTTAGGTGTAAATACTTAAGATTATGGGAGTAATTAGTGAAAGAATGAAGCAAGTGACTTCCTGTTGCCAGTAGGGGGCGCTATGACTGTCACTAAATATGAGACTGTACATGTGTTCAGACTGGGACACTGAACAAGTAAATTAAATTTGGAAAAGCTCAGACCATGTGGAGTCAAGTTATGAGGGTTTGAAATTTCATGGCGAAGGATCGAAATTCGCCGCGTCACCACGGCAACCAGGAATGACGGGGGAAAAAGCTTTTGATAACTTTTCATCTCCAATGTCTGAAGATGACTCTGTGTGAATTTGAAGTGGATGGGATGAAGATTATGGGAGTAATTAGTGAAAGAATGAAGCAAGTGACTTCCGGTTGCCAGTAGGTGGCGCTATGACTGTCACTAAATATGACACTGTACATGTGTTCAGACCGGGACGCTAAACAAACATATGAAATTTGGAAAAGCTCAGACCATGTGGAGTCAAGTTATGAGGGTTTGAAATTTCATGGCGAAGGATCGAAATTCGCCGCGTCACCACGGCAACCAGGAATGACGGGGGAAAAAGCTTTTGATAATTTTGCATCTCCAATGTCTCAAGATGACTCTGTGTGAATTTGAAGTGGATGGGAAGAAAACTGTAGGAGTAGTGTGTTCATATATGATGCCACAATTTGCATTAAAATCAATATTTTGATTCAAAATGGCCGACTTCCTGTTGGAGTTAGGGTATGTGTCCAAGAGACTTTTTGGTGCGTCTTGACATTATGAACATGTGTACCAAGTTTCGTTTCTCTATGTCAATCTGTGGCGAGGGGCTCGATTTTCTTGATTTTGCAGGGGGCGCTAGAGAGCCATTTTGCCTCGCTGATTCATGCAAACCATAAAATATCAAATTTTTCGCCGGGTCTGACTAGCATGCAAACTTTGATGAGTTTCGGGGCACGTTCAGGGGGGCAAAAAGGCAGTTACTTTGTCAGAAGAAAAATAAAGAGAATTAAAACTGCAAGCAGTGATGAACGGGCCCTCGCGCCCCCACGCATGTCGGGCTGTGTCTCGGTCGGAGAATGTAGCATCACCAAGGTCTTATGTCTCAGCTTTGTCAATTTCAGGTGTAATAAATACTTAAGATTATGGGAGTAATTAGTGAAAGAATGAAGCAAGTGACTTCCTGTTGCCAGTAGGTGGCGCTATGACTGTCACTAAATATGAGACTGCACATGTGTTCAGACCAAGACCCTGAACAAGCATATTAAATTTGGAAAAGCTCAGACCATGTGGAGTCAAGTTATGAGGGTTTGAAATTTCATGGCGAAGGATCGAAATTCGCCGCGTCACCACGGCAACCAGGAATGACGGGGGAAAAAGCTTTTGAGAAATTTTCATCTCCAATGTCTCAAGATGATCCTGTGTGAATTTGAAGTGGATGGGATGAAGATTATGGGAGTAATTAGTGAAAGAATGAAGCAAGTGACTTCCTGTTGCCAGTAGGTGGCGCTATGACTGTCACCAAATTTGAGACTGTACATGTGTTCAGTCCAGGACGCTGAACAAGCATCTGAAATTTGGAAAAGCTCAGACCATGTGGAGTCAAGTTATGAGGGTTTGAAATTTCATGGCGAAGCATCGAAATTCGCTGCGTCACCACGGCAACCAGGAATGACGGGGGAAAAAGCTTTTGATAACTTTTCATCTCCAATGTCTCAAGATGACTCTGTGTGAATTTGAAGTGGATGGGATGAAATCTCTAGGACTAGTTCGCTCAAATGTGATGCCACAATCTGCATTAAAATCAATATTTTGATTCAAAATGGCCGACTTCCTGTTGGTGTTAGGGTATGTGTCCAAGAGACTTTTTGGTGCGTCTTGACATGTCGAACATGTGTACCAAGTTTCGTTTCTCTATGTCAATCTGTCACGAGGGGCTCGCTTTTATTGATTTTGTAGGGGGCGCTAGAGAGCCATTTTTCTACGCCCATTTCTGCAAACCATGAAATATCAAATTTTTCGCCGGGTCTGGCTTGCGTGGAAACTTTGGTGACTTTTGGGGCACGTTCAGGGGGGCAAAAAGAGCGTTGTTTTGGGAGAAAAATAAAAAACGGAATAATAATAATAATCCGAGCAATTACAATAGGGCTTCGCGCTGGTCAGCGCTCGGGCCCTAATTAAAACTGCAAGCAGTGATGAACGGGCCCTCGCGCCCCCATGCACCGCCCCGTACTCGCATGTCGGTGCGTGCTGCAGTCACACGGCAGACACAGCGGGCACGTAGACGTGTTGGAACCTGGGCTTGTAATGAATGTTGTGTGATGGGGCTAAGTCACATTGCATTTGTCCACGAGGTGGCGCTAGAGATCACCCACCAATTACATGTCATGTTGCAGTGTGTGCTGTGGAGAACACATCCTGTAAATTTCATGTAAATCGGATAATGTTTGTCATATGAGGCTGACTTCCTGTGTCCAGTAGGTGGCGCTGTGTATTTGACGCAGTATTGATGCATAGATGTGTTCAGGGCGGGACCCTCTACATGCGTGATCAATTTGGTGTGGACGGGACCATGTCTGTAGGAGTTATAAAGACTTCCTGCTTCATGGCGAAGCATCGAAATTGTTTGCACAGCCACGGCCAACAGGAAGAAGTCATAAAAAAGCTTTTGATAAGTTTTCATCTCCAGTGTCTCAAGATGATTCTGTGTGAATTTGAAGTGGATGGGATGAAATCCCTAGGACTAGTGCGTTCAAATATGATGCGTGGAAATGACCAAAGAATGCACCAAAATTGAGCATTTTTCCCAAGATGGCCGACTTCCTGTTGGACTTAGGGTATGGGTCCAAATGGCGTTTTTGTGCGTCTGGAGATGATACATAAACCTACCGAGTTTCATTCTTCTAGGTCAATCGGGAAGGCTGATGTTCAATTTTGAAATATTCAAGGGGGCGCTATTGAGCCGTTTAGTCACGCCCATCCCATTGAAGTGTATAGGATGTTAAATGACCCCACTCCAGACGAGTGTGTTGAGTTTCGTTACCGTGAAGGCATCCTTTGCCTCTGAAAACTGTAATCGTATTTTCATGGCGTTGAATGCGTTGTCATGGCAACAGTATTTGATGATGGGTCATGAGTTGCAGAATGTAGCATCACCAAGGTCTTATGTCTCAGCTGAGTCAATTTCAGGTGTAAATACTTAAGATTATGGGAGTAATTAGTGAAAGAATGAAGCAAGTCACTTCCTGTCGCCACTAGGTGGCGCTATGACTGTCACTAAATATGAGACTGTACATGTGTTCAGACCAGGACGCTGAACAAGCATATTAAATTTGGTAAAGCTCAGACCATGTTGAGTCAAGTTATGAGGGTTTGAAATTTCATGGCGAAGCATCGAAATTCGCCGCGTCACCACGGCAAGCAGGAATGACGGGCAAAAAAGCTTTTGATAAATTTTCATCTCCAATGTCTCAAGATGACTCTGTGTGAATTTTAAGTGGATGGGATGAAAACTCTAGGACTAGTTGGTTAAAGTACGAGCAGTGGAAAACGCCAAAATCGCACATATTTTTCAAAATGGCCGACTTCCTGTTGGAGTGACGTCATGGGCCCCACTGACTTTTTTGTGCGTCTGGACATGATGCATATATATACCAAATTTCGTTCATGTACGTCAATCTCTCACATTTTTATATTCAATAGGGGGCGCTATTGAGCCATTTTGCCACGCCCATTTCTGCAAACCATAAAATATCAAAATTTTCGCCGGGTCTGGCTTGCGTGCAAACTTTGGTGACTTTTCGAGCACGTTTAGGGGGGTAAAAAGGCCGTTGTTGTGCAAGAAAAAGAAAAATAATAATCTTGACAGATACAATAGGGCTTCGCGCTGGTCAGCGCTCGGGCCCTAATAATAATCATGGCAAAAACAATAGGGCTTCGCGCTGGTCAGCGCTCGGGCCCTAATTAAAACTGCAAGCAGTGATGAACGGGCCCTCGCGCCCCCATGCACCGCCTTGTACGCGCATGCCGGTGCATGCTGCAGTCGCACGGCAGACACAGCAGGCACGTAGACGTCTTGGCGCCGGGGCTTGTAATTAACACTGTGTGATGGGGCTAAGTCACATTGCATGTGTCCACTAGGTGGCGCTAGAGATCACCCACCAATTACATGTCATGTTGCAGTGTATGATGTGGAGAACACATCCTGTAAATTTCATGGAAATCGGATAATGTTTGTGATATGAGGCTGACTTCCTGTGTCCAGTAGGTGGCGCTGTGTATTTGACAGAGTATTGATGCGTAGATGTGTTCAGGGCAGGACCCTCGACATGCATGATGAATTTGGTGTAGATCAGACAATATCTGTAGGAGTTATAAGGACTTCCTGCCTAATGGCGAAGCATCGAAATTGTCCGCACAGCCACGCCCAACAGGAATAAGTCATAAAAAAGCTTTTTATAACTTGTCATCTCCAATGTCTCAAGATGACTCTGTGCGAATTTGAAGTGGATGGCATGAAATCCCTAGGACTAGTTCGTTCAAATATGAGGTCTGGAAATGACCAAAAAATGCACCAAAATTGAGCATTTTTCCCAAGATGGCCGACTTCCTGTTGGACTTAGGGTATGGGTCCAAATGGCATTTTTGTGCGTCTGGAGATGATACATAAACCTACCGAATTTCATTCTTCTATGTCAATCGGGAAAGCTGAGGTTCAATTTTGAAATATTCAAGGGGGCGCTATTGAGCCGTTTAGTCAAGCCCATCCCATTGAAGTACATAGGATGTTAAATGACCCCACTCCAGACGTGTGTGTTGAGTTTCGTTACCGTGGAGGCATCCTTTGCCTCTGAAAAGTGTAATCGTATTTTCATGGCGTTGAATGCGTTGTCATGGCAACAGTATTTGATGATGGGTCATGAGTTGCAGAATGTAGCATCACCAAGTTCTTATGTCTCATCTGAGTGAATTTCAGGTGGAAATACTTTAGATTATGGGAGTAATTAATGAACAAATGACGCAAGTGACTTCCTGTTGCCAGTAGGTGGCGCTATGACTGTCACTAAATATGAGACTGTACATGTGTTCAGACCAGGACACTGAACAAGCATATTAAATTCGGAAAAGCTCAGACCATGTGGAGTCAAGTTATGAGGGTTTGAAATTTCATGGCGAAGGATCGAAATTCGCCGCGTCACCACGGCAACCAGGAATGACGGGGGAAAAAGCTTTTGATAACTTTTCATCTCCAATGTCTCAAGATGACTCTGTGTGAATTTGAAGTGGATGGGAAGAAAACTGTAGGAGTAGTTTGTTCAAATATGATGCCACAATTTGCATTAAAATCAATATTTTGATTCAAAATGGCCGACTTCCTGTTGGTGTTAGGGTATGTGTCCAAGAGACTTTTTGGTGCGTCTTGACATGATGAATATGTGTACCAAGTTTCGTTTCTCTATGTCAATCTGTCGCGAGGGGCTCGATGGTCTTGATTTTGCAGGTGGCGCTAGAGAGCCATTTTGGCACGCACATTTGTGCAAACCATAAAATATCGAAATTTTCGCCAGGTCTGGCTTGAATGCAAACTTTGGTGAGTTTCGGGGCACGTTCAGGGGGGCAAAAAGGCCGTCATCGGGAGAGAAAAAAAATAATAATTAAAACTGCAAGCAGTGATGAACGGGCCCTCGCGCCCCCATGCACCGCCTCGTACGCGCATGCCGTAGCGTGCTGCAGTCACACGGCAGACACAGCGGGCACGTAGACGTCTTGGCACCCGGGCTTGTAATGAATGTTGTGTGATGGGGCTAAGTCACATTGCATGTGTCCACTAGGTGGCGCTAGAGATGACCCGCCAATGACATGTCATGTTGCAGTGTGTGACGTTGAGAACACATCCTGTAAATTTCATGTAAATCGGATGATGTTTGTCATATGAGGCTGACTTCCTGTGTCCAGTAGGTGGCGCTGTGTATTTGACGCAGTATTGATGCATAGATGTGTTCAGGGCGGGACCCTCTACATGTGTGATGAATTTGGTGTAGACGGGACAATGTCTGTAGGAGTTATAAGGACTTCCTGCTTCATGGCGAAGCATCGAAATTGTTTGCACAGCCACGCCCAACAGGAATAAGTCATAAAAAAGCTTTTGATAACTTGTCATCTCCAATGTCTCAAGATGATTGTGTGTGAATTTGAAGTGGATGGGATGAAATCTCTAGGACTAGTGCGTTCAAATATGAGGCCTGGAAATGACCAAAAAAATCACCAAAATATAGCATGTTTCCCAAGATGGCCGACTTCCTGTTGGACTTAGGGTATGGGTCCAAATGGCGTTTTTGTGCGTCTGGAGATGATACATAAACCTACTGAGTTTCATTCTTCTATGTCAATCGGGAAGGCTGAGGTTCAATTTTGAAATATTCAAGGGGGCGCTATTGAGCCGTTTAGCCACGCCCATCCCATTGAAGTATATAGGATGTTAAATGACCACACTCCAGACGTGTGTGTCGAGTTTCGTTACCGTGGAGGCGTCCATTGCCCCTGAAAACTGTAATCGTATTTTCATGGCGTTGAATGCGTTGTCATGGCAACGGTATTTGATGATGCGTCATGAGTTTCAGAATGTAGCATCACCAAGTTCTTATGTCTCAGCTGAGTAAATTTCAGGTGTAAATATTTAAGATTATGGGAGTAATCAGTGAAAGAGTGAAGCAAGTGACTTCCTGTTGCCAGTAGGTGGCGCTATGACTGTCACTAAATATGAGACTGTACATGTGTTCAGACCAGGACACTGAACAAGCATATTAAATTTGGAAAAGCTGAGACCATGTGGAGTCAAGTTATGAGGGTTTGAAATTTCATGGCGAAGCATCGAAATTCGCCGCATCACCACGGCAACCAGGAATGATGGGCGAAAAAGCTTTTGATAACTTTTGCTCTCCAATATCTCAAGATGACTCTATGTGAATTTGAAGTGGATGGGATGAAAACTCTAGGACTAGTTGGTTAAAGTACGAGCAGTGGAAAACGCCAAAATCGCACATATTTTTCAAAATGGCCGACTTCCTGTTGGAGTGACGTCATGGGCCCCACTGACTTTTTTGTGCGTCTGGACATGATGCATATATATACCAAATTTCGTTCATGTACGTCAATCTCTCACATTTTTATATTCAATAGGGGGCGCTATTGAGCCATTTTGCCACGCCCATTTCTGCAAACCATGAAATATCAAAATTTTCGCCGGGTCTGGCTTGCGTGCAAACTTTGGTGACTTTTCGAGCACGTTTAGGGGGGTAAAAAGGCCGTCGTTGTGCAAGAAAAAGAAAAATAATAATCTTGACAGATACAATAGGGCTTCGCGCTGGTCAGCGCTCGGGCCCTAATTAAAACTGCAAGCAGTGATGAACGGGCCCTCGCGCCCCCATGCACCGCCTTGTACGCGCATGTCGGTGCATGCTGCAGTCACATGGCCGACACAGTGGGCACGTAGACGTCTTGGCACCGGGGCTCATAATGAACACTGTGTGATGGGGCTAAGTCACATTGTGTCCACTAGGTGGCGCTAGAGATCACCCACCAATAACATGTCGCATGTTGCAGTGTATGATATGGAGAACACATCCTGTAAATGTCATGTAAATAGGATAATGTTTGTCATATGAGGCTGACTTCCTGTGTCCAGTAGGTGGCGCTGTGTATATGAAGCAGTATTGATACATAGATGTGTTCAAGGCGGGACCCTCTACATGTGTGATCAATTTGGTGTAGGTGGGACAATGTCTGTAGGAGTTATAAGGACTTCCTGCTTTATGGCGAAGCATCGAAATTGTTTGCACAGCCACGCCCAACAGGAATAAGTCATAAAAAAGCTTTTGATAACTTGTCATCTCCAATGTCTCAAGATGACTCTGTGCGAATGTGAAGTGGATGGGATGAAATCTCTAGGACTAGTGCGTTCAAATATGAGGCCGGGAAATGACCAAAACACTCACCAAAATTGAGCATTTTTCCCAAGATGGCCGACTTCCTGTTGGACTTAGGGTATGGGTCAAAATGGCGTTTTTGTGCGTCTGGAGATGATACATAAACCTACCGAATTTCATTCTTCTATGTCAATCAGGAAGGCTGAGGTTAAATTTTGAAATATTCAAGGGGGCGCTATTGAGCCGTGTAGCCACGCCCATCCCATTGAAGTATATAGGATGTTTAATGAACCCACTCCAGACGTGTGTGTTGAGTTTCGATACCGTGGAGGCATCCTTTGCCCCTGAAAAGTGTAATCGTATTTTCATGGCGTTGAATGCGTTGTCATGGCAACGGTCTTTGATGATGGGTCATGAGTTGCAGAATGTAGCATCACCAAGGTCTTATGTCTCAGCTGAGTCAATTTGAGGTGGAAATACTTAAGATTATGGGAGTAATTAATGAACAAATGACGCAAGTGACTTCCTGTTGCCAGTAGGTGGCGCTATGACTGTCACTAAATATGAGACTGTACATGTGTTCAGACCAGGACGCTGAACAAGCATATTAAATTTGGAAAAGCTCAGACCATGTGGAGTCAAGTTATGAGGGTTTGAAATTTCATGGCGAAGGATCGAAATTCGCCGCGTCACCACGGCAACCAGGAATGACGGGGGGAAAAAGCTTTTGATAACTTTTCATCTCCAATGTCTCAAGATGACTCTGTGTGAATTTTAAGTGGATGGGATGAAAACTCTAGGACTAGTTGGTTAAAGTACGAGCAGTGGAAAACGCCAAAATCGCACATATTTTTCAAAATGGCCGACTTCCTGTTGGAGTGACGTCATGGGCCCCACTGACTTTTTTGTGCGTCTGGACATGATGCATATATATACCAAATTTCGTTCATGTACGTCAATCTCTCACATTTTTATATTCAATAGGGGGCGCTATTGAGCCATTTTGCCACGCCCATTTCTGCAAACCATAAAATATCAAAATTTTCGCCGGGTCTGGCTTGCGTGCAAACTTTGGTGACTTTTCGAGCACGTTTAGGGGGGTAAAAAGGCCGTCGTTGTGCAAGAAAAAGAAAAATAATAATCTTGACAGATACAATAGGGCTTCGCGCTGGTCAGCGCTCGGGCCCTAATAATTAAAACTGCAAGCAGTGATGAACGGGCCCTCGCGCCCCATGCACCGCCTTGTACGCGCATGTCGGTGCATGCTGCAGTCACATGGCAGACACAGCGGGCACGTAGAAGTCTTGGCACCGGGGCTTGTAATGAACACTGTGTGATGGGGCTAAGTCACATTGCATGTGTCCACTAGGTGGCGCTAGAGATCACCCACCAATTACATGTCATGTTGCAGTGTATGATGTGGAGAACACACCCTGTAAATTTCATGTGAATCGGATAATGTTTGTCATATGAGGCTGACTTCCTGTGTCCAGTAGGTGGTGCTGTGTATTTGACACAGTATTGATGCGTAGATGTGTTCAGGGCGGGACCCTCTACATGCATGATGAATTTGGTGTAGACAGGACAATGTCTGTAGGAGATATAAGGACTTCCTGCCTAATGGCGAAGCATCGAAATTGTTTGCACAGCCACGCCCAACAGGAAGAAGTCATAAAAAAGATGTTGATAACTGGTGTTATGTCTTAGCTGAGTCAATTTCAGGTGTAAATACTTAAGATTATGGGAGTAATTAGTGAAAGAATGAAGCAAGTGACTTCCTGTTGCCAGTAGGTGGCGCTATGACTGTCACTAAATATGACACTGTACATGTGTTCAGAGCAGGACCCTGAACAAGTATCTGAAATTTGGAAAAGCTCAGCCCATGTGGAGTCAAGTTATGAGGGTTTGAAATTTCATGGCGAGACATCGAAATTCGCCATGTCACCATGGCAACCAGGAATGACGGAAGAAAAAGATTTTGATAGCCTTTCATCTCCAATGTCTCAAGATGATTGTGTGTGAATTTGAAGAGGATGGGATTAAATCCCTAGGAGTAGTTTGTTCAAATATGATGCCTGGAAATGACCAAAAAATGCACCATAATTGAGGATTTTTCCAAGATGGCCGACTTCCTGTTGGACTTAGGGTATGGGTCCAAATGGCGTTTTTGTGCGTCTGGAGATGATACATAAACCTACCGAATTTCATTCTACTATGTCAATCGGGAAGGCTGAGGTTCAATTTTGAAATATTCAAGGGGGCGCTATTGAGCCATTTACTCACGCCCATCCCATTGAAGTATATAGGATGTTAAATGACCCCACTCCAGACGTGTGTGTCGAGTTTCGTTACCGTGGAGGCATCCTTTGCCTCTGAAAACTGTAATCGTATTTTCATGGCGTTGAATGCGTTGTCATGGCAACAGTATTTGATGATGGGTCACGAGTTGCAGAATGTAGCATCACCAAGGTCTTATGTCTCAGCTGAGTCAATTTCAGGTGTAAATACTTAAGATTATGGGAGTAATTAGTGAAAGAATGAAGCAAGTCACTTCCTGTTGCCACTAGGTGGCGCTATGACTGTCACTAAATATGAGACTGTACATGTGTTCAGACCAGGACGCTGAACAAGCATATGAAATTTGGAAAAGCTCAGACCATGTGGAGTCAAGTAATGAGGGTTTGAAATTTCATGGCGAAGCATCGAAATTCGCCGCTTCACCACTGCAACCAAGAATGGCGAGGGAAAAAGCTTTTGATAACTTGTCATCTCCAATGTCTCAAGATGACTCTGTGTGAATTTGAAGTGGATGGGATGAAATCTCTAGGACTAGTGCGTTCAAATATGAGGCCTGGAAATGACCAAAAAATGCACCAAAATTGAGCATTTTTCCCAAGATGGCCGACTTCCTGTTGGACTTAGGGTATAGGTCCAAATGGCATTTTTGTGCGTCTGGAGATGATACATAAACCTACCGAATTTCATTGTTCTATGTCTATCGGGAAGGCTGAGGTTCAATTTTGAAATATTCAAGGGGGCGCTATTGAGCCGTTTAGTCATGCCCATCCCATTGAAGTATATAGCATGTTAAATGACCCCACTCCAGACGTGTGTGTTGAGTTTCGTTACCGTGGAGGCATCCTTTGCCCCTGAAAAGTGTAATCGTATTTTCATGGCGTTGAATGCGTTGTCATGGCAACAGTATTTGATGATTGGTCATGAGTTGCAGAATGTAGCATCACCAAGGTCTTATGTCTCAGCTGAGTCAATTTGAGGTGGAAATACTTAAGATTATGGGAGTAATTAATGAACAAATGACGCAAGTGACTTCCTGTTGCCAGTAGGTGGCGCTATGACTGTCACTAAATATGAGACTGTACATGTGTTCAGACCAGGACACTGAACAAGCATCTGAAATTTGGAAAAGCTCAGACCATGTGGAGTCAAGTTATGAGGGTTTGAAATTTCATGGCGAAGGATCGAAATTCGCCGCGTCACCACGGCAACCAGGAATGACGGGGGGTAAAAGCTTTTGATAACTTTTCATCTCCAATGTCTCAAGATGACTCTGTATGAATTTGAAGTGGATGGGATGAAATCTCTAGGACTAGTTCGCTCAAATATGATGCCAGATTCAGCATTAAAATCAATATTTTGATTCAAAATGGCCGACTTCCTGTTGGAGTTAGGGTATGTGTCCAAGAGACTTTTTGGTGCGTCTTGACATGATGAATATGTGTACCAAGTTTCGTTTCTCTATGTCAATCTGTCACGAGGGGCTCGCTTTTATTGATTTTGTAGGGGGCGCTAGAGAGCCATTTTGGCACGCACATTTGTGCAAACCATAAAATATCGAAATTTTCGCCAGGTCTGGCTTGAGTGCAAACTTTGGTGAGTTTCGCGGCACGTTCAGGGGGGCAAAAAGGCCGTCATCGGGAGAGAAAAAAAATAATAATAATAATCATGGCAAAAACAATAGGGCTTCGCGCTGGTCAGCGCTCGGGCCCTAATAATCATGGCAAAAACAATAGGGCTTCGCGCTGGTCAGCGCTCGGGCCCTAATAATAATAATCCGGACAAAAACAATAGGGCTTCGCGCTGGTCAGCGCTCGGGCCCTAATTAAAACTGCAAGCAGTGATGAACGGGCCCTCGCGCCCCCACGCATGTCGGGCTGCGGCTCGGTCGCAGAATGTAGCATCACCAAGGTCTTATGTCTCAGCTGAGTTAATTTTAGGTGTAAATACTTAAGATTATGGGAGTAATTAGTCAACGAATGAAGCAAGTGACTTACTGTTGCCAGTAGGGGGCGCTATGACTGTCACTAAATATGAGACTGTACATGTGTTCAGACCAGGACGCTGAACAAGCATATTAAATTTGGAAAAGCTCAGACCATGTGGAGTCAAGTAATGAGGGTTTGAAATTTCATGGCGAAGCATCGAAATTCGCCGCTTCACCACTGCAACCAGGAATGGCGAGCTTTTGATAAGTTGTCATCTCCAATGTCTCAAGATGACTCTGTGTGAATTTGAAGTGCATGGGATGAAATCCCTATGACTAGTGCGTTCAAATATGAGGCCTGGAAATGACCAAAAAATGCACCAAAATTGAGCATTTTTCCCAAGATGGCCGACTTCCTGTTGGACTTAGGGTATAGGTCCAAATGGCGTTTTTGTGCGTCTGGAGATGATACATAAACCTACCGAGTTTCATTGTTCTATGTCAATCGGGAAGGCTGAGGTTCAATTTTGAAATATTCAAGGGGGCGCTATTGAGCCATTTAGTCACGCCCATCCCAATGAAGTACATAGGATGTTAAATGACCCCACTCCAGACGTGTGTGTTGAGTTTCGTTACCGTGGAGGCATCCTTTGCCTCTGAAAACTGTAATCGTATTTTCATGGCGTTGAATGCGTTGTCATGGCAACAGTATTTGATGATTGGTCATGAGTTGCAGAATGTAGCATCACCAAGGTGTTATGTCTTAGCTGAGTAAATTTGAGGTGGAAATACTTAAGATTATGGGAGTAATTAATGAACAAATGACGCAAGTGACTTCCTGTTGCCAGTAGGTGGCGCTATGACTGTCACTAAATATGAGACTGTATATGTGTTCAGACCAGGACGCTGAACAAGCATCTGAAATTTGGTAAAGCTCAGACCATGTGGAGTCAAGTTATGAGGGTTTGAAATTTCATGGCGAAGGATCGAAATTCGCCGCGTCACCACGGCAACCAGGAATGACGGGGGAAAAAGCTTTTGATAACTTTTCATTTCCAATGTCTCAAGATGACTCTGTGTGAATTTGAAGTGGATGGGAAGAACACTGTAGGAGTAGTGCGTTCAAATATGATGCCACAATTTGCATTAAAATCAATATTTAGATTCAAAATGGCCGACTTCCTGTTGGTGTTAGGGTATGTGTCCAAGAGACTTTTTGGTGCGTCTTGACATGAGTACCAAGTTTCGTTTCTCTATGTCAATCTGTCACGAGGGGCTCGCTTTTATTGATTTTGTAGGGGGCGCTAGAGAGCCATTTTGGCACGCCCATTTGTGCAAACCATAAAATATCGAAATTGTTAATTTCAGGTGTAAATACTTAAGATTATGGGAGTAATTAGTCAACGAATGAAGCAAGTGACTTCCTGTTGCCAGTAGGTGGCGCTATGACTGTCAGTAAATATGAGACTTTACATGTGTTCAGACCAGGACGCTGAACGAGCATCTGAAATTTGGAAAAGCTCAGACCATGTGGAGTCAAGTTATGAGGGTTTGAAATTTCATGGCGAGACATCGAAATTCGCCACTTCACCACGGCAACCAGGAATGACGGGCGAAAAAGCTTTTGATAACTTTTCATCTCCAATGTCTCAAGATGACTCTGTGTGAATTTGAAGTGGATGGGATGAAATCCCTAGGACTAGTGCGTTCAAATATGAGGCCTGGAAATGACCAAAAAATGCACCAAAATTGAGCATTTTTCCCAAGATGGCCGACTTCCTGTTGGACTTAGGGTATAGGTCCAAATGGCGTTTTTGTGCGTCTGGAGATGATACATAAACCTACCGAATTTCATTGTTCTATGTCAATCGGGAAGTCTGAGGTTCAATTTTGAAATATTCAAGGGGGCGCTATTGAGCCATTTAGTCACGCCCATCCCAATGAACTACATAGGATGTTAAATGAACCCACTCCAGACGTGTGTGTTGAGTTTCGTTACCGTGGAGGCATCCTTTGCCCCTGAAAAGTGTAATCGTATTTCATGGCGTTGAATGCGTTGTCTTGGCAATAGTATTTGATGATGGGTCACGAGTTGCAGAATGTAACATCACCAAGGTCTTATGTCTCAGCTGAGTCAATTTCAGGTGTAAATACTTAAGATTATGGGAGTAATTAGTGAAATAATGAAGCAAGTGACTTCCTGTTGCCAGTAGGGGGCGCTATGACTGTCACTAAATATGAGACTGTACATGTGTTCAGGCGGGGACACTGTACAAGCATATTAAATTTGGAAAAGCTCAGACCATGTGGAGTCAAGTTATGAGGGTTTGAATTTTCATGGCGAAGGATCGAAATTCGCCACGTCACCACGGCAACCAGGAATGACGGGCAAAAAAGCTTTTGATAACTTTTCATCTCCAATGTCTCAAGATGAT
Organism: Scomber colias; assembly: GCA_021039105.1. NCBI lineage: Eukaryota > Metazoa > Chordata > Actinopteri > Scombriformes > Scombridae > Scomber > Scomber colias. Next base: position 18,865 of record JAJDFG010001037.1, read on the forward strand.
CCTGTGTGAATTTGAAGTGGATGGGATGAAGATTATGGGAGTAATTAGTGAAAGAATGAAGCAAGTGACTTCCTGTTGCCAGTAGGGGGCGCTATGACTGTCACTAAATATGAGACTGTACATGTGTTCAGACCGGGACCCTGAACAGTCATCTGAAATTTGGAAAAGCTCAGACAATGTGGAGTGAAGTTATGAGGGTTTGAAATTTCATGGCGAAGCATCGAAATTCGCCGCGTCACCACGGCAACCAGGAATGACGGGGGAAAAACCTTTTGATAACTTCTCATCTCCAATGTCTCAAGATGACTCTGTGTGAATTTGAAGTGGATGGGAAGAAAACTGTAGGAGTAGTGCGTTCAAATATGATGCCACAATTTGCATTAAAATCAATATTTAGATTCAAAATGGCCGACTTCCTGTTGGTGTTAGGGTATGTGTCCAAGAGACTTTTTGGTGCGTCTTGACATGTTGAACATGTGTACTAAGTTTCGTTTCTCTATGTCAATCTGTCACGAGGGGCTCGCTTTTATTGATTTTGTAGGGGGCGCTAGAGAGCCATTTTGGCACGCCCATTTGTGCAAACCATAAAATATCGAAATTTTCGCCGGGTCTGGCTTGCGTGCAAACTTTGGTGAGTTTCGCGGCACGTTCAGGGGGGCAAAAAGGCCGTCGTCGTGCAAGAAGAAAAAGAAGAATAATTAAAACTGCAAGCAGTGATGAACGGGCCCTCGCGCCCCATGCACCGCCTTGTACGCGCATGTCGTTGCATGCTGCAGTCACATGGCAGACACAGCAGGCACATAGAAGTCTTGGCACCGGGGCTTGTAATGAACACTGTGTGATGGGGCTAAGTCACATTGCATGTGTCCACTAGGTGGCGCTAGAGATCACCCACCAATTATATGTTATGTTGCAGTGTGTGATGTGGAGAACACATCCTGTAAATTTCATGTAAATCGGATAATGTTTGTCATATGAGGCTGACTTCCTGTGTCCAGTAGGTGGCGCTGTGTATTTGACGCAGTATTGATGCATAGATGTGTTCAGGGCGGGACCCTCTACATGCGTGATCAATTTGGTGTAGACGGGACCATGTCTGTAGGAGTTATAAAGACTTCCTGCTTCATGGCGAAGCATCGAAATTGTTTGCACAGCCACGCCCAACAGGAATAAGTCATAAAAAAGCTTTTGATAACTTTTCATCTCCAATGTCTCAAGATGATTCTGTGTGAATTTGAAGTGGATGGGATGGAATCCCTAGGACTAGTGCGTTCAAATATGAGGCCTGGAAATGACCAAAAAACTCAGCAAAATATAGCATTTTTCCCAAGATGGCCGACTTCCTGTTGGACTTAGGGTATGGGTCCAAATGGCGTTTTTGTGCGTCTGGAGATGATACATAAACCTACCGAGTTTCATTCTTCTAGGTCAATCGGGAAGGCTGAGGTTCGATTTTGAAATATTCAAGGGGGCGCTATTGAGCCGATTAGTCACGCCCATTCCATTGAAGTATATAGGATGTTAAATGAACCCACTCCAGACGTGTGTGTTGAGTTTCGTTACCGTGGAGGCATCCTTTGCCCCTGAAAACTGTAATCGTATTTTCATGGCGTTGAATGCGTTGTCATGGCAACAATATTTGATGATGTGTCACGAGTTGCAGAATGTAGCATCACCAAGGTCTTATGTGTAAGCTGAGTCAATTTCAGGTGGAAATACTTAAAAGTATGGGAATAATTCATGAACAAATGACGCAAGTGACTTCCTGTTGCCAGTAGGTGGCGCTATGACTGTCACTAAATATGAGACTGTACATGTGTTAAGACCAGGACACTGAACAAGCATATTAAATTTGGAAAAGCTGAGACCATGTGGAGTCAAGTTATGAGGGTTTGAAATTTCATGGCGAAGGATCGAAATTCGCCGCGTCACCACGGCAACCAGGAATGACGGGGGGAAAAGCTTTTGATAACTTTTCATCTCCAATGTCTCAAGATGACTCTGTGTGAATTTGAAGTGGATGGGATGAAAACTCTAGGAGTAGTTCGCTCAAATATGATGCCACAATCTGCATTAAAATCAATATTTTGATTCAAAATGGCCGACTTCCTGTTGGTGTTAGGGTATGTGTCCAAGAGACTTTTTGGTGCGTCTTGACATGATGAACATGTGTACCGAATTTCGTTTCTCTATGTCAACATGTCTCGAGGGGCTCGATTTTATAGATTTTGCAGGGGGCGCTAGAGAGCCATTTTGCCACGCTCATTTGTGCAAACCATAAAATATCGAAATTTTCGCCGGGTCTGGCTTGCTTGCAAACTTTGGTGAGATTCAAGGCACGTTCAGGGGGGCAAAAAGGCCGTCGTCGTGCAAGAAAAAGAAAAATTAAAACTGCAAGCAGTGATGAACGGGCCCTCGCGCCCCATGCACCGCCTTGTACGCGCATGTCGGTGCATGCTGCAGTCACATGGCAGACACAGCGGGCACGTAGAAGTCTTGGCACCGGGGCTTGTAATGAACACTGTGTGATGGGGCTAAGTCACATTGCATGTGTCCACTAGGTGGCGCTAGAGATCACCCACCAATTACATGTCATGTTGCAGTGTATGATGTGGAGAACACACCCTGTAAATTTCATGTGAATCGGATAATGTTTGTCATATGAGGCTGACTTCCTGTGTCCAGTAGGTGGTGCTGTGTATTTGACACAGTATTGATGCGTAGATGTGTTCAGGGCGGGACCCTCTACATGCATGATGAATTTGGTGTAGACAGGACAATGTCTGTAGGAGATATAAGGACTTCCTGCCTAATGGCGAAGCATCGAAATTGTTTGCACAGCCACGCCCAACAGGAAGAAGTCATAAAAAAGATGTTGATAACTGGTGTTATGTCTTAGCTGAGTCAATTTCAGGTGTAAATACTTAAGATTATGGGAGTAATTAGTGAAAGAATGAAGCAAGTGACTTCCTGTTGCCAGTAGGTGGCGCTATGACTGTCACTAAATATGACACTGTACATGTGTTCAGAGCAGGACCCTGAACAAGTATCTGAAATTTGGAAAAGCTCAGCCCATGTGGAGTCAAGTTATGAGGGTTTGAAATTTCATGGCGAGACATCGAAATTCGCCATGTCACCATGGCAACCAGGAATGACGGAAGAAAAAGATTTTGATAGCCTTTCATCTCCAATGTCTCAAGATGATTGTGTGTGAATTTGAAGAGGATGGGATTAAATCCCTAGGAGTAGTTTGTTCAAATATGATGCCTGGAAATGACCAAAAAATGCACCATAATTGAGGATTTTTCCAAGATGGCCGACTTCCTGTTGGACTTAGGGTATGGGTCCAAATGGCGTTTTTGTGCGTCTGGAGATGATACATAAACCTACCGAATTTCATTCTACTATGTCAATCGGGAAGGCTGAGGTTCAATTTTGAAATATTCAAGGGGGCGCTATTGAGCCATTTACTCACGCCCATCCCATTGAAGTATATAGGATGTTAAATGACCCCACTCCAGACGTGTGTGTCGAGTTTCGTTACCGTGGAGGCATCCTTTGCCTCTGAAAACTGTAATCGTATTTTCATGGCGTTGAATGCGTTGTCATGGCAACAGTATTTGATGATGGGTCACGAGTTGCAGAATGTAGCATCACCAAGGTCTTATGTCTCAGCTGAGTCAATTTCAGGTGTAAATACTTAAGATTATGGGAGTAATTAGTGAAAGAATGAAGCAAGTCACTTCCTGTTGCCACTAGGTGGCGCTATGACTGTCACTAAATATGAGACTGTACATGTGTTCAGACCAGGACGCTGAACAAGCATATGAAATTTGGAAAAGCTCAGACCATGTGGAGTCAAGTAATGAGGGTTTGAAATTTCATGGCGAAGCATCGAAATTCGCCGCTTCACCACTGCAACCAAGAATGGCGAGGGAAAAAGCTTTTGATAACTTGTCATCTCCAATGTCTCAAGATGACTCTGTGTGAATTTGAAGTGGATGGGATGAAATCTCTAGGACTAGTGCGTTCAAATATGAGGCCTGGAAATGACCAAAAAATGCACCAAAATTGAGCATTTTTCCCAAGATGGCCGACTTCCTGTTGGACTTAGGGTATAGGTCCAAATGGCATTTTTGTGCGTCTGGAGATGATACATAAACCTACCGAATTTCATTGTTCTATGTCTATCGGGAAGGCTGAGGTTCAATTTTGAAATATTCAAGGGGGCGCTATTGAGCCGTTTAGTCATGCCCATCCCATTGAAGTATATAGCATGTTAAATGACCCCACTCCAGACGTGTGTGTTGAGTTTCGTTACCGTGGAGGCATCCTTTGCCCCTGAAAAGTGTAATCGTATTTTCATGGCGTTGAATGCGTTGTCATGGCAACAGTATTTGATGATTGGTCATGAGTTGCAGAATGTAGCATCACCAAGGTCTTATGTCTCAGCTGAGTCAATTTGAGGTGGAAATACTTAAGATTATGGGAGTAATTAATGAACAAATGACGCAAGTGACTTCCTGTTGCCAGTAGGTGGCGCTATGACTGTCACTAAATATGAGACTGTACATGTGTTCAGACCAGGACACTGAACAAGCATCTGAAATTTGGAAAAGCTCAGACCATGTGGAGTCAAGTTATGAGGGTTTGAAATTTCATGGCGAAGGATCGAAATTCGCCGCGTCACCACGGCAACCAGGAATGACGGGGGGTAAAAGCTTTTGATAACTTTTCATCTCCAATGTCTCAAGATGACTCTGTATGAATTTGAAGTGGATGGGATGAAATCTCTAGGACTAGTTCGCTCAAATATGATGCCAGATTCAGCATTAAAATCAATATTTTGATTCAAAATGGCCGACTTCCTGTTGGAGTTAGGGTATGTGTCCAAGAGACTTTTTGGTGCGTCTTGACATGATGAATATGTGTACCAAGTTTCGTTTCTCTATGTCAATCTGTCACGAGGGGCTCGCTTTTATTGATTTTGTAGGGGGCGCTAGAGAGCCATTTTGGCACGCACATTTGTGCAAACCATAAAATATCGAAATTTTCGCCAGGTCTGGCTTGAGTGCAAACTTTGGTGAGTTTCGCGGCACGTTCAGGGGGGCAAAAAGGCCGTCATCGGGAGAGAAAAAAAATAATAATAATAATTAAAACTGCAAGCAGTGATGAACGGGCCCTCGCGCCCCCATGCACCGCCCCGTACTCGCATGTCGGTGCGTGCTGCAGTCACACGGCAGACACAGCGGGCACGTAGACGTCTTGGCACCTGGGCTTGTAATGAATGTTGTGTGATGGGGCTAAGTCACATTGCATGTGTCCACTAGGTGGCGCTAGAGATCGCCCACCAATTATATGTCATGTTGCAGTGTATGATGTGGAGAACACATCCTGTAAATTTCATATAAATCGGATAATGTTTGTCATATGAGGCTTACTTCCTGTGTCCAGTAGGTGGCGCTGTGTATTTGACACAGTATTGATGCATAGATGTGTTCAGGGCGGGACCCTCTCCATGCATGATGAATTTGGTGTAGACAGGACAATGTCTGTAGGAGTTATAAGGACTTCCTGCCTCATGGCGAAGCATCGAAATTGTCCGCACAGCCACGCCCAACAGGAAGAAGTCATAAAAAAGATTTTGATAACTGGCGTTATGTCTTAGCTGAGTCAATTTCAGGTGTAAATACTTAAGATTATGGGAGTAATTAGTGAAAGAATGAAGCAAGTGACTTCCTGTTGCCAGTAGGTGGCGCTATGACTGTCACTAAATATGAGACTTTACATGTGTTCAGACCAAGACCCTGAACAAGCATATTAAATTTGGAAAAGCTCAGACCATGTGGAGTCAAGTTATGAGGGTTTGAAATTTCATGGCGAAGGATCGAAATTCGCCGCGTCACCACGGCAACCAGGAATGACGGGGGAAAAAGCTTTTGAGAAATTTTCATCTCCAATGTCTCAAGATGATCCTGTGTGAATTTGAAGTGGATGGGATGAAGATTATGGGAGTAATTAGTGAAAGAATGAAGCAAGTGACTTCCTGTTGCCAGTAGGTGGCGCTATGACTGTCACTAAATATGATACTGTACATGTGTTGAGACCAGGACACTGAACAAGCATGTGAAATTTGGTAAAGCTCAGACCATGTGAAGTCAAGTTATGAGGGTTTGAAATTTCATGGCGAAGGATCGAAATTCGCCGCGTCACCACGGCAACCAGGAATGACGGGGGGAAAAGCTTTTGATAACTGGTCATCTCCAATGTCTCAAGATGACTCTGTGTGAATTTGAAGTGGATTGGAAGAAAACTGTAGGAGTAGTGCATTCAAATATGATGCCACAATTTGCATTAAAATCAATATTTATATTCAAAATGGCCGACTTCCTGTTGGTGTTAGGGTATGTGTCCAAGAGACTTTTTGGTGCGTCTTGACATGTTGAACATGTGTACCAAGTTTCGTTTCTCTATGTCAATCTGTCACGAGGGGCTCGCTTTTATTGATTTTGTAGGGGGCGCTAGAGAGCCATTTTGGCACGCCCATTTGTGCAAACCATAAAATATCGAAATTTTCGCCGGGTCTGGCTTGCGTGCAAACTTTGGTGAGTTTCGCGGCACGTTCAGGGGGGCAAAAAGGCCGTCATTGGGAGAGAAGAAAAATAATAATAATAATAATAATCCGGACAAAAACAATAGGGCTTCGCGCTGGTCAGCGCTCGGGCCCTAATTAAAACTGCAAGCAGTGATGAACGGGCCCTCGCGCCCCCATGCACCGCCTCGTACGTGCATGCCGGTGCATGCTGCAGTCACACGGCAGACACAGCGGGCACGTAGACGTCTTGGCACCTGGGCTTGTAATGAATGTTGTGTGATGGGGCTAAGTCACATTGCATGTGTCCACTAGGTGGCGCTAGAGATGACCCACCAATGACATGTCATGTTGCAGTGTGTGATGTGGAGAACACATCCTGTAAATTTAATGTAAATCGGATAATGTTTGTCATATGAGGCTGACTTCCTGTGTCCAGTAGGTGGAGCTGTGTATTTGACGGAGTATTGATGCATAGATGTGTTCAGGGCGGGACCCTCTACATGTGTGATCAATTTGGTGTAGACGGGACAATGTCTGTAGGAGTTATAAGGACTTCCTGCTTTATGGCGAAGCATCGAAATTGTTTGCACAGCCACGCCCAACAGGAAGAAGTCATCAAAAAGATTTTGATAACTGGCGTTATGTCTTAGCTGAGTCAATTTCAGGTGCAAATACTTAAGATTATGGGAGTAATTAGTGAAAGAATGAAGCAAGTGACTTCCTGTTGCCAGTAGGTGGCGCTATGACTGTCACTAAATATGAGACTGTACATGTGTTCAGACCGGGACGCTGAACAAGCATTTGAAATTTGGTAAAGCTCAGACCATGTGGAGTCAAGTTATGAGGGTTTGAAATTTCATGGCGAAGGATCGAAATTCGCCGCGTCACCACGGCAACCAGGAATGACGGGGGAAAAAGCTTTTGATAACTTGTCATCTCCAATGTCTCAAGATGATTCTGTGTGAATTTGAAGTGGATGGGAAGAAAACTGTAGGAGTAGTGCGTTCAAATATGATGCCACAATTTGCATTAAAATCAATATTTAGATTCAAAATGGCCGACTTCCTGTTGGTGTTAGGGTATGTGTCCAAGAGACTTTTTGGTGCGTCTTGACATGTTGAACATGTGTACCAAGTTTCGTTTCTCTATGTCAATCTGTGGCGAGGGGCTCGATTTTCTTGATTTTGTAGGGGGCGCTAGAGAGCCTTTTTGCCACGCCCATTTGTGCAAACCATAAAATATCAAAATTTTCGCCACGTCTGGCTTGCGTGCAAACTTTGGTGACTTTTAAGGCACGTTCAGGGGGGCAAAAAGGCCGTCGTTGAGAGAGAAGAAAAAAAAGAATAATAATCATGGCAAAAACAATAGGGCTTCGCGCTGGTCAGCGCTCGGGCCCTAATTAAAGCTGCAAGCAGCGATGATCGGGCCCAAGCCCCCCCACGCACCGCCCCGTACGCGCATGCCGGTGCGTGCTGCAGTTACACGGCAGACACAGCGGGCACGTAGACGTCTTGGCACCCGGGCTCGTATTGAACGTTGTGTGATGGGGCTAAGTCATATCGCATGTGTCCACTAGGTGGCGCTAGAGATCACCCACCAATTATATGTCATGTTGCAGTGTGTGATGTGGGGAACATATCCTGTAAATTTCATGTAAATCGGATAATATTTGTCATATGAGGCTGACTTCCTGTGTCCAGTAGGTGGCGCTGTGTATTTGACGCAGTATTGATGCATAGATGTGTTCAGGGCGTGACCCTCTACATGTGTGATCAATTTGGTGTAGGTGGGACAATGTCTGTAGGAGTTATAACGACTTCCTGCTTTATGGCGAAGCATCGAAATTGTTTGCACAGCCACACCCAACAGGAAGAAGTCATCAAAAAGATTTTGATGACTGGCGTTATGTCTCAGCTGAGTCAATTTCAGGTGTAAATACTTAAGATTATGGGAGTAATTAGTGAAAGAATGAAGCAAGTGACTTCCTCTTGCCAGTAGGTGGCGCTATGACTGTCACTAAATATGAGACTGTACATGTGTTCAGACCAGGACGCTGAACAAGCATATTAAATTTGGAAAAGCTCAGACCATGTGGAGTCAAGTTATGAGGGTTTGAAATTTCATGGCGAGACATCGAAAATCGCCACGTCACCACGGCAACCAGGAATGACGGATAAAAAAGCTTTTGATAGCTTTTCATCTCCAATGTCTCAAGATGACTCTGTGTGAATTTGAAGTGGATGGGATGAAATCTGTAGGACAAGTTCGTTCAAATATGATGCCACAATTTGCAGTAAAATCAATACTTTGATTCAAAATGGCCGACTTCCTGTTGGAGTGACGTCATGGGCACCCCAGACTTTTTTGTGCGTCTTGACATGATGAACATGTGTACCAAGTTTCGTTTCTCTATGTCAATCTGTGGCGAGGGGATCGATGTTTTTCATTTCTCAAGGGGGCGCTACAGAGCCATTTTGCCACGCCCATTTACAAAAACCATAAAATATCAAATTTAGGGCAAGTCTGGCTTGCTTTGGTGGATTTGGAAAAGCTCAGACCATGTGGAGTCAAGTTATGAGGGTTTTAAATTTCATGGCGAGGCATCGAAATTCGCTGTGTCACCACGGCAACCAGGAATGACGGGCGAAAAAGCTTTTGATAACTTTTCATCTCCAATGTCTCAAGATGACGCTGTGTGAATTTGAAGTGGATGGGATGAAAACTCTAGGACTAGTTAGTTCAAAAATGATGCCTGGAAATGACCAAAACATGCACCAAAATTGAGCATTTTTCCCAAGATGGCCGACTTCCTGTTGGACTTAGGGTATGGGTCCAAATGGCGTTTTTGTGCGTCTGGAGATGATACATAAACCTACCGAATTTCATTCTTCTATGTCAATCGGGAAGGCTGATGTTCAATTTTGAAATATTCAAGGGGGCGCTATTGAGCCGTTTAGCCACGCCCATCCAATTGAAGTATATAGGATGTTAAATGACCCCACTCCAGACGTGTGCGTTGAGTTTCGTTACCGTGGAGGCATCCTTTGCCTCTGAAAACTGTAATCGTATTTTCATGGCGTTGAATGCGTTGTCATGCCAACAGTATTTGATGATGGGTCATGAGTTGCAGAATGTAGCATCACCAAGGTCTTATGTCTCAGCTGAGTTAATTTCAGGTATAAATACTTAAGATTATGGGAGTAATCAGTGAAAGACTGAAGCAAGTGACTTCCTGTTGCCAGTAAGTGGCGCTATGACTGTCACTAAATATGAGACTGTACATGTGTTCAGACCGGGACACTGAACAGGCATATTAAATTTGGAAAAGCTCAGACCATGTGGAGTCAAGTTATGAGGGTTTGAAATTTCATGGCGAAGGATCGAATGGTGAAGGAAATTGTCGGCGCTGCCACGGCCAAACCGGATCCCTAATCAGAAAGTTTTTGATAACTTTTCATCTCCAATGTCTCAAGATGTTTCTGAGTGAATTTGAAGTCGTTCGGATTAAATCCCTAGGACGAGTTTGCTCAAATGCGAGGCGTGGAAATCGCCCAAAACGCATATTCGATACAAAATGGCCGACTTCCTGTAGGAGTGAGGGTATGGGTACAAGAGACTTTTTTGTGCGTCTTTACACGATACATATGTGTACTGAATTTCGTTTGTCTAGGACAATCTCAGGGGTGGGGCTCGCTTTTTTTAATTTTCTAGGGGGCGCTACAGAGCCATTTTGCCACGCCCATTTATGCAAACCATAAAATATCAAATTTTTCGCCGGGCCGAACATGATTGCACATTTTGGTGACTTTTGGGGCACGTTTAGGGGGGCAAAAACGCGTTTGTTTAGGCAGAACTATAATAATAATTAAAACTGCAAGCAGTGATGAACGGGCCCTCGCGCCCCCACGCACCGCGCCGTACGCGCATGCCGGTGCGTGCTGCAGTCACACGGCAGACACAGCGGGCAGGTAGGCGTCTTGGCACCCGGGCTCGTAATGAGCGTAGTGTCATGGGGCTAAGTCACATTGCATGTGTCCAGTAGGTGGCGCTAGAAATCACCCACCAATTACATGTCATGTTGCAGTGTGTGCTGTGGAGAACACATCCTGTAAATTTCATGTAAATTGGATAATGTTTGTCATATGAGGCTGACTTCCTGTGTCCAGTAGGTGGCGCTGTGCATTTGAAGCAGTATTGATGCATAGATGTGTTCAGGGCGGGACCCTCTACATGTGTGATGAATTTGATGTAGATGGGACAATGTCTATAGGAGATATAAGGACTTCCTGCTTAATGGCGAAGTATCGAAATTGTTTGCACAGCCACGCCCAACAGCAAGAAGTCATGAAAAAGCTTTTGATAACTTTTCATCTCCAATGTCTCAAGATGATTCTGTGTGAATTTGAAGTGGATGGGATGAAATCTCTAGGACTAGTTCGTTCAAATATGAGGCCTGGAAATGACCAAAAAATGCACCAAAATTGAGCATTTGTCCCAAGATGGCCGACTTCCTGTTGGACTTAGGGTATGGGTCCAAATGGCGTTTTTGTGCGTCTGGAGATGATACATAAACCTACCGAGTTTCATTCTTCTACGTCAATCGGGAAGGCTGAGGTTCGATTTTGAAATATTCAAGGGGGCGCTATTGAGCCATTTAGTCACGCCCATTCCATTGAAGTATATAGGATGTTAAATGAACCCACTCCAGACGTGTGTGTTGAGTTTCGTTACCGTGGAGGCATCCTTTGCCCCTGAAAACTGTAATCGTATTTTCATGGCGTTGAATGCGTTGCCATGGCAACGGTATTTGATGATGGGTCACGAGTTGCAGAATGTAGCATCACCAAGGTCTTATGTCTCAGCTGAGTCAATTTCAGGTGGAAATACTTAAGATTATGGGAGTAATTAATGAACAAATGACGCAAGTGACTTCCTGTTGCCAGTAGGTGGCGCTATGACTGTCACTAAATATGAGACTGTACATGTGTTCAGACCAAGACACTGAACAAGCATCTCAAATTTGGGAAAGCTCAGACCATGTGGAGTCAAGTTATGAGGGTTTGAAATTTCATGGCGAAGCATCGAAATTCGCCGCGTCACCACGGCAACCAGGAATGACGGACAAAAAAGCTTTTGATAACTTTTCTTCTCCAATGTCTCAAGATGACTCTGTGTGAATTTCAAGTGGATGGGATGAAATCTCTAGGACAAGTTCGCTCAAATATGATGCCAGATTCAGCATTAAAATCAATATTTCGATTCAAAATGGCCGACTTCCTGTTGGTGTTAGAGTATGTGTCCAAGAGACTTTTTGGTGCGTCTTGACATGATGAACATGTGTACCAAGTTTCGTTTCTCTATGTCAATCTGTGGCGAGGGGCTCGATTTTCTTGATTTTGTAGGGGGCGCTAGAGAGCCATTATGGCACGCCCATTTATGTAGACCATAAAATATCAAATTTTTCGCCGGGTCTGGCTTGCATGCAAACTTTGGTGACTTTTAAGGCACGTTCAGGGGGTCAAAAAGGCCGTCACTTTGTCAGAAGAAAAAAAAAATGAATAATTAAAACTGCAAGCAGTGATGAACGGGCCCTCGCGCCCCCATGCACCGCCCCGTACTCGCATGTCGGTGCGTGCTGCAGTCACACGGCAGACACAGCGGGCACGTAGACGTCTTGGCACCTGGGCTTGTAATGAATGTTGTGTGATGGGGCTAAGTCACATTGCATGTGTCCACTAGGTGGCGCTAGAGATCACCCACCAATTACATGTCATGTTGCAGTGTGTGCTGTGGAGAACACATCCTGTAAATTTCATGTAAATCGGATAATGTTTGTCATATGAGGCTGACTTCCTGTGTCCAGTAGGTGGCGCTGTGTATATGAAGCAGTATTGATGCATAGATGTGTTCAGGGCGGGACCCTCTACATGTGTGATCAATTTGGTGTAGGTGGGACAATGTCTGTAGGAGTTATAAGGACTTCCTGCTTTATGGCGAAGCATCGAAATTGTTTGCACAGCCACGCCCAACAGGAAGAAGTCATAAAAAAGCTTTTGATAACTTGTCATCTCCAATGTCTCAAGATGATTCTGTGTGAATTTGAAGTGGATGGGATGGAATCTCTAGGACTAGTTTGTTCAAATATGAGGCCTGGAAATGACAAAAAACTCACTAAAATATAGCATTTTTCCCAAGATGGCCGACTTCCTGTTGGACTTAGGGTATGGGTCCAAATGGCGTTTTTGTGCGTCTGGAGATGATACATAAACCTACCGAATTTCATTCTTCTATGTCAATCGGGAAGGCTGAGGTTCAATTTTGAAATATTCAAGGGGGCGCTATTGAGCCGTTTAGCCACGCCCATCCCATTGAAGTATATAGGATGTTAAATGAACCCACTCCAGACGTGTGTGTTGAGTTTCATTACTGTGGACGCATCCTTTGCCCCTAAAAACTGTAATCGTATTATCATGGCGTTGAATGCGTTGTCATAGCAACGGTATTTGATGATGGGTCATGAGTTGCAGAATGTAGCATCACCAAGGTCTTATGTCTCAGCTGAGTTAATTTCAGGTATAAATACTTAAGATTATGGGAGTAATCAGTGAAAGACTGAAGCAAGTGACTTCCTGTTGCCACTAGGTGGCGCTATGACTGTCACTAAATATGAGACTGTACATGTGTTCAGACCGGGACACTGAACAAGCATATTAAATTTGGAAAAGCTCAGACCATGTGGAGTCAAGTTATGAGGGTTTGAAATTTCATGGCGAAGGATCGAATGCTGAAGGAAATTGTCGGCGCCGCCACGGCCAAACCGGATCCCTAATCAGAAAGTTTTTGATAACTTTTCATCTTCAATGTCTCAAGATGGTTCTGAGTGAATTTGAAGTCGGTCGGATTAAATCTCTAGGAGGAGTTAGCTCAAATGAGATGCGTGGAAATCGCCAAAAACGCATATTCGATACAAAATGGCCAACTTCCTGTAGGAGTTAGGGCATGGGTACAAGAGACTTTTTTGTGCGTCTTTACACGATACATATGTGTACTGAATTTCGTTTGTCTAGGACAATCTCAGGGGTGGGGCTCGCTTTTTTTAATTTTCTAGGGGGCGCTACAGAGCCATTTTGCCACGCCCATTTATGCAAACCATAAAATATCAAATTTTTCGCCGGGTCGAACATGATTGCACATTTTGGTGACTTTTGGGGCACGTTCAGGGGGGCAAAAAGGCGTTTACTTTATAGGAACTATAATAATAATTAAAACTGCAAGCAGTGATGAACGGGCCCTCGCGCCCCCACGTACCGCCCCGTACGCGCATGCCGGTGCGTGCTGCAGTCATACGGCAGACACAGCGGGCACGTAGACGTCTTGGCACCTGGGCTTGTAATGAATGTTGTGTGATGGGGCTAAGTCACATTGCATGTGTCCACTAGGTGGCGCTAGAGATCACCCACCAATTATATGTCATGTTGCAGTGTCTGATGTGGAGAACGCATCCTGTAAATTTCATGTAAATTGGATAATGTTTGTCATATGAGGCTGACTTCCTGTGTCCAGTAGGTGGCGCTGTGTATTTGAAGCAGTATTGATGCATAGATGTGTTCAGGGCGGGACCCTCTTCATGTGTGATCAATTTGGTGTAGACAGGACAATGTCTGTAGGAGTTATAAGGACTTCCTGCTTTATGGCGAAGCATCGAAATTGTTTGCACAGCCACGCCCAACAGGAAGAAGTCATCAAAAAGCTTTTGATAAATTGTCATCTCCAATGTCTCAAGATGACTCTGTGCGAATGTGAAGTGGATGGGATGAAATCTCTCGGACTAGTGCGTTCAAATATGAGGGTGGGAAATGACCAAAACACTCACCAAAATTGAGCATTTTTCCCAAGATGGCCGACTTCCTGTTGGTCTTAGGGTATGGGTCCAAATGGCGTTTTTGTGCGTCTGGAGATGATACATAAACCTACCGAATTTCATTCTTCTATGTCAATGGGGAAGTCTGAGGTTCAATTTTGAAATATTCAAGGGGGCGCTATTGAGCCATTTAGTCACGGCCATCCCATTGAAGTACATAGGATGTTAAATGACCACACTCCAGACGTGTGTGTTGAGTTTCGGTACCGTGGAGGCATCCTTTGCCCCTGAAAAGTGTAATCGTATTTCATGGCGTTGAATGTGTTGTCATGGCAACAGTATTTGATGATGGGTCACGAGTTGCAGAATGTAGCATTACCAAGGTGTTATGTCTCAGCTGAGTCAATTTCAGGTGGAAATACTTAAGATTATGGGAGTAATTAGTGAAAGAATGAAGCAAGTGACTTCCTGTTGCCAGTAGGGGGCGCTATGACTGTCACAAAATATGAGACTGCACATGCGTTGAGACTGGGACACTGAACGAGCAAAGTAAATTTGGAAAAGCTCAGACCATGTGGAGTCAAGTTATGAGGGTTTGAATTTTCATGGCGAAGGATCGAAATTCGCCGCGTCACCACGGCAACCAGGAATGACGAGGGAAAAAGCTTTTGATAACTTGTCATCTCCAATGTCTCAAGATGATCCTGTGTGAATTTGAAGTGGATGGGATGAAGATTATGGGAGTAATTAGTGAAAGAATGAAGCATGTGACTTCCTGTTGCCAGTAGGGGGCGCTATGACTGTCACTAAATATGAGACTGTACATGTGTTCAGAGCAGGACCCTGAACAGGCATCTGAAATTTGGTAAAGCGCAGACCATGCGGAGTCAAGTTATGAGGGTTTGAAATTTCATGGCGAAGGATCGAAATTCGCCGCGTCACCACGGCAACCAGGAATGACGGGCGAAAAAGCTTTTGATAATTTTGCATCTCCAATGTCTCAAGATGACTCTGTGTGAATTTGAAGTGGATGGGAAGAAAAATGTAGGAGTAGTGCGTTCAAATATGATGCCACAATTTGCATTAAAATCAATATTTTGATTCAAAATGGCCGACTTCCTGTTGGTGTTAGGGTATGTGTCCAAGAGACTTTTTGGTACGTCTTGACATGTTGAACATGTGTACCAAGTTTCGTTTCTCTATGTCAATCTGTCACGAGGGGCTCGCTTTTATTGATTTTGTAGGGGGCGCTAGAGAGCCATTTTGCCACGCCCATTTGTGCAAACCATAAAATATCGAAATTTTCGCCGGGTCTGGCTTGCGTGCAAACTTTGGTGAGTTTCGGGGCACGTTCAGGGGGGCAAAAAGGCCGTCGTCGTGCAAGAAAAAGAAAAATAATAATAATTAAAGCTGCAAGCAGCGATGATCGGGCCCAAGCCCCCCCACGCACCGCCCCGTACGCGCATGTCGGTGCGTGCTGCAGTCACACGGCAGACACAGCGGGCATGTAGACGTCTTGGCACCCGGGCTCCAAATGAACGTTGTGTGATGGGGTTAAGTCACATTGCATGTGTCCACTAGGTGGCGCTAGAGAACACCCACCAATTATATGTCATGTTGCAGTGTGTGATGTGGAGAACACATCCTGTAAATTTCATGTAAATCGGATAATGTTTGTCATATGAGGCTGACTTCCTGTGTCCAGTAGGTGGCGCTGTGTATTTGACACAGTATTGATGTGTAGATGTGTTCAGGGCGGGACCCTCTACATGCGTGATCAATTTGGTGTAGGTGGGACAATGTCTGTAGGAGTTATAACGACTTCCTGCTTTATGGCGAAGCATCGAAATTGTTTGCACAGCCACGCCCAACAGGAAGAAGTCATAAAAAAGCTTTTGATAACTTGTCATCTCCAATGTCTCAAGATGATTTTGTGTGAATTTGAAGTGGATGGGATGGAATCTCTAGGACTAGTTTGTTCAAATATGAGGCCTGGAAATGACCAAAAAACTCACCAAAATATAGCATTTTTCCCAAGATGGCCGACTTCCTGTTGGTGTTAGGGTATGGGTCCAAATGGCGTTTTTGTGCGTCTGGAGACGATATATAAACCTACCGAATTTCATTCTTCTATGTCAATTGGGAAGGCTGAGGTTCAATTTTGAAATATTCAAGGGGGCGCTCTTGAGCCGTTTAGCCACGCCCATCCCATTGAAGTATATAGGATGTTAAATTAACCCACTCCAGACGTGTGTGTTGAGTTTCGTTACCGTGGAGGCATCCTTTGCCCCTAAAAACTGTAATCGTATTATCATGGCGTTGAATGTGTTGTCATAGCAACGGTATTTGATGATGGGTCATGAGTTGCAGAATGTAGCATCACCAAGGTCTTATGTCTCAGCTGAGTTAATTTCAGGTGGAAATACTTAAGATTATGGGAGTAATCAGTGAAAGACTGAAGCAAGTGACTTCCTGTTGCCACTAGGTGGCGCTATGACTGTCACTAAATATGAGACTGTACATGTGTTCAGAGCGGGACACTGAACAAGCATATGAAATTTGGAAAAGCTCAGACAATGTGGAGTCAAGTTATGAGGGTTTGAAATTTCATGGCGAAGGATCGAATGGTGAAGGAAATTGTCGGCGCCGCCACGGCCAAACCGGATCCCTAATCAGAAAGTTTTTGATAACTTTTCATCTCCAATGTCTCAAGATGTTTCTGAGTGAATTTGAAGTCGGTCGGATTAAATCTGTAGGAGGAGTTCGATCAAATGCGAGGCGTGGAAATCGCCAAAAACGCAGATTCGATACAAAATGGCCGACTTCCTGTAGGAGTGAGGGCATGGGTCCAAGAGACTTTTTTATGCGTCTTTACACGATACATATGTGTACTGAATTTCGTTTGTGTAGGACAATCTCAGGGGTGGGGCTCGCTTTTTTAAATCTTCTAGGGGGCGCTACAGAGCCATTTTGCCACGCCCATTTATGCAAACCATAAAATATCAAATTTTTCGCCGGGTCGGACATGATTGCACATTTTGGTGACTTTTCAGGCACGTTTAGGGGGGCAAAAACGCGTTTACTTTATAGGAACTATAATAATAATAATCTTGACGATTACAATAGGGCCTTCGCACTGTGTAGTGCTTGGGCCCTAATAATAATAATAATCGGTACGATTACAATAGGGCCTTCGCACTGTGTAGTGCTTGGGCCCTAATCATGGCAAAAACAATAGGGCTTCGCGCTGGTCAGCGCTCGGGCCCTAATAATTAAAACTGCAAGCAGTGATGAACGGGCCCTCGCGCCCCCATGCACCGCCTTGTACGCGCATGCCGGTGCGTGCTGCAGTCACATGAGGACACAGCGGGTACGTAGACGTCTTGGCACCCGGGCTTGTAATGAATGTTGTGTGATGGGGCTAAGTCACATTGCATGTGTCCACTAGGTGGCGCTAGAGATCACCCACCAATTATATGTGATGTTGCAGTGTGTGATGTGGAGAACACATCCTGTAAATTTCATGTAAATCGGATAATGTTTGTCATGTGAGGCTGACTTCCTGTGTCCAGTAGGTGGCGCTGTGTATTTGACACAGTATTGATGCATAGATGTGTTCAGGGCGGGACCCTCTACATGTGTGATCAATTTGGTGTAGACGGGACAATGTCTGTAGGAGTTATAAGGACTTCCTGCTTCATGGCGAAGCATCGAAATTGTCTGCACAGCCACGCCCAACAGGAAGAAGTCATAAAAAAGCTTTTGATAACTTGTCATCTCCAATGTCTCAAGATGATTCTGTGTGAATTTGAAGTGGATGGGATGAAATCTCTAGGAGTAGTTCTTTCAAATATGAGGCGTGGAAATGACCAAAACATTCACCAAAATTGAGCATTTTTCCCAAGATGGCCGACTTCCTGTTGGACTTAGGGTATGGGTCTAAATGGCGTTTTTGTGCATCTGGAGATGATACATAAACCTACCGAATTTCATTCTTCTATGTCAATCGGGAAGTCTGAGGTTCAATTTTGAAATATTCAAGGGGGCGCTATTGAGCCATTTAGTCACGGCCATCCCATTGAAGTATATAGGATGTTAAATGACCCCACTCCAGACGTGTGTGTTGAGTTTTGTTACCGTGGAGGCATCCTTTGCCCCTGAAAACTGTAATCGTATTTCATGGCGTTGAATGCGTTGTCATGGCAACAGTATTTGATGATGGGTCACGAGTTGCAGAATGTAGCATCACCAAGGTCTTATGTCTCAGCTGAGCCAATTTCAGGTGTAAATACTTAAGATTATGGGAGTAATTAGTGAAAGAATGAAGCAAGTGACTTCCTGTTGCCAGTAGGGGGCGCTATGACTGTCACTAAATATGAGACTGTACATTTGTTCAGACTGGGACACTGAACAAGCATATTAAATTTGGAAAAGCTCAGACCATGTGGAGTCAAGTTATGAGGGTTTGAATTTTCATGGCGAAGGATCGAAATTCGCCACGTCACCACGGCAACCAGGAATGACGAGGGAAAAAGCTTTTGATAACTTTTCATCTCCAATGTCTCAAGATGATCCTGTGTGAATTTGAAGTGGATGGGATGAAGATTATGGGAGTAATTAGTGAAAGAATGAAGCAAGTGACTTCCTGTTACCAGTAGGGGGCGCTATGACTGTCACTAAATATGAGACTGTACATGTGTTCAGACCAGGACGCTGAACAAGCATATTAAATTTGGGAAAGCTCAGACCATGTGGAGTCAAGTTATGAGGGTTTGAAATTTCATGGCGAAGGATCGAAATTCGCCGCGTCACCACGGCAACCAGGAATGACGGGGGAAAAAGCTTTTGATAACTTTTCATCTCCAATGTCTCAAGATGACTCTGTGTGAATTTGAAGTGGATGGGATGAAATCTCTAGGAGTAGTGCATTCAAATATGATGCCACAATTTGCATTAAAATCAATATTTTGATTCAAAATGGCCGACTTCCTGTTGGTGTTAGGGTATGTGTCCAAGAGACTTTTTGGTGCGTCTTGACATGTTGAACATGTGTACCAAGTTTCGTTTCTCTATGTCAATCTGTCACGAGGGGCTCGCTTGTATTGATTTTGTAGGGGGCGCTAGAGAGCCATTTTGTCACGCCCATTTATGCAAACCATAAAATATCGAAATTTTCGCCGGGTCTGGCTTGGGTGCAAACTTTGGTGAGTTTCGAGGCACGTTCAGGGGGGCAAAAAGGCCGTCGTCGTGCAAGAAAAAGAAAAATAATAATAATTAAAGCTGCAAGCAGCGATGATCGGGCCCAAGCCCCCCCACGCACCGCCCCGTACGCGCATGTCGGTGCGTGCTGCAGTCACACGGCAGACACAGCGGGCACGTAGACGTCTTGGCACCCGGGCTCGTAATGAACATTGTGTGATGGGGCTAAGTCACATTGCATGTGTCCACTAGGTGGCGCTAGAGATCACCCACCAATTATATGTCATGTTGCAGTGTGTGATGTGGAGAACACATCCTGTAAATTTCATGTAAATCGGATAATGTTTGTCATATGAGGCTGACTTCCTGTGTCCAGTAGGTGGCGCTGTGTATTTGACACAGTATAGATGCGTAGATGTGTTCAGGGCGGGACCCTCTACATGTGTGATCAATTTGGTGTAGGTGGGACAATGTCTGTAGGAGTTATAAGGACTTCCTGCTTTGTGGCGAAGCATCGAAATTGTTTGCACAGCCACACCCAACAGGAAGAATTCATAAAAAAGATTTTGATGACTGGCGTTATGTCTTAGCTGAGTCAATTTCAGGTGTAAATACTTAAGATTATGGGAGTAATTAGTGAAAGAATGAAGCAAGTGACTTTCTGTTGCCAGTAGGTGGCGCTATGACAGTCACTAAATATGAGACTGTACATGTGTCCAGACCAGGACGCTGAACAAACATCTGAAATTTGGAAAAGCTCAGACCATGTGGAGTCAAGTTATGAGGGTATGAAATGTCATGGCGAGACATCGAAATTCGCCACGTCACCACGGCAACCAGGAATGACGGACGGAAAAGCTTTAGATAAGTTTTCATCTCCAATGTCTCAAGATGACTCTGTGTGAATTTGAAGTGGATCGGATGAAATCTCTAGGACTAGTTTGTTCAAATATGAGGCCTGGAAATGACCAAAAAACTCACTAAAATATAGCATTTTTCCCAAGATGGCCGACATCCTGTTGGACTTAGGGTATGGGTCCAAATGGCGTTTTTGTGCGTCTGGAGATGATACATAAACCTACCGAGTTAATTTCAGGTATAAATACTTAAGATTATGGGAGTAATCAGTGAAAGACTGAAGCAAGTGACTTCCTGTTGCCAGTAGGTGGCGCTATGACTGTCACTAAATATGAGACTGTACATGTGTTCAGACCAGGACGCTGAACAAGCATATTAAATTTGGAAAAGCTCAGACCATGTGGAGTGAAGTTATGAGGTTTTGAAATTTCATGGCGAAGGATCGAATGGTGAAGGAAATTGACGGCGCCGCCACGGCCAAACCGGATCCCTAATCAGAAAGTTATTGATAACTTTTCATCTCCAATGTCTCAAGATGTTTCTGAGTGAATTTGAAGTCGGTCGGATTAAATCTCTAGGAGGAGTTAGCTCAAATGCGATGCGTATTCGATACAAAATGGCCGACTTCCTGTAGGAGTGAGGGTATGGGTACAAGAGACTTTTTTGTGCGTCTTTACACGATACATATGTTTACTGAATTTCGTTTGTCTAGGACAATCTCAGGGGTGGGGCTCGCTTTTTTTAATTTTCTAGGGGGCGCTACAGAGCCATTTTGCCACGCCCATTTATGCAAACCATAAAATATCAAATTTTTCGCCGGGTCTGACTGGCATGCAAACTTTGGTGACTTTCGGGGCACGTTCAGGGGGGCAAAAAGGCGTTTGTTTTGTATAATAATAATAATAATAATAATAATCTTGACGATTACAATAGGGCCTTCGCACTGTAGTGCTTGGGCCCTAATTAAAACTGCAAGCAGTGATGAACGGGCCCTCGCGCCCCCACGCATGTCGGGCTGCGGCTCGGTCGCAGAATGTAGCATCACCAAGGTCTTATGTCTCAGCTGAGTCAATTTCAGGTGTAAATACTTAAGATTATGGGAGTAATTAGTGAAAGAATGAAGCAAGTGACTTCCTGTTGCCAGTAGGGGGCGCTATGACTGTCACTAAATATGAGACTGCACATGTGTTCAGACTGGGACACTGAACGAGCAAAGTAAATTTGGAAAAGCTCAGACCATGTGGAGTCAAGTTATGAGGGTTTGAATTTTCATGGCGAAGGATCGAAATTCGCCGCGTCACCACGGCAACCAGGAATGACGAGGGAAAAAGCTTTTGATAACTTGTCATCTCCAATGTCTCAAGATGATCCTGTGTGAATTTGAAGTGGATGGGATGAATATTATGGGAGTAATTAGTGAAAGAATGAAGCAAGTGACTTCCTGTTGCCAGTAGGGGGCGCTATGGCTGTCACTAAATATGAGACTGTACATGTGTTCAGACCAGGACCCTGAAAAAGCATCTGAAATTTGGAAAGGCTCAGACCATGTGGAGTCAAGTTATGAGGGTTTGAAATTTCATGGCGAAGGATCGAAATTCGCCGCGTCACCACGGCAACCAGGAATGACGTGGGGAAAACGCTTTTGATAACTTGTCATCTCCAATGTCTCAAGATGACTCTGTGTGAATTTGAAGTGGATGGGAAGAAAACTGTAGGACTAGTGTGTTCAAATATGATGCCACAATTTGCATTAAAATCAATATTTAGATTCAAAATGGCCGACTTCCTGTTGGAGTTAGGGTATGTGTCCAAGAGACTTTTTGGTGCGTCTTGACATGTTGAACATGTGTACCAAGTTTCGTTTCTCTATGTCAATCTGTCACGAGGGGCTCGCTTTTATTGATTTTGTAGGGGGCGCTAGAGAGCCATTTTGCCACGCCCATTTGTGCAAACCATAAAATATTGAAATTTTCACCGGGTCTGGCTTGTGTGCAAACTTTGGTGAGTTTCGCGGCACGTTCAGGGGGGCAAAAAGGCCGTCGTCGTGCAAGAAAAAGAAAAATAATAATAATAATCTTGACAGATACAATAGGGCTTCGCGCTGGTCAGCGCTCGGGCCCTAATTAAAACTGCAAGCAGTGATGAACGGGCCCTCGCGCCCCCACGCACCGCCCCGTACTCGCATGTCGGTGCGTGCTGCAGTCACACGGAAGACACAGCGGGCACGTAGACGTCTTGGCACCTGGGCTTGTAATGAATGTTGTGTGATGGGGCTAAGTCACATTGCATGTGTCCACTAGGTGGCGCTAGAGATCACTCACCAATTATATGTCATGTTGCAGTGTATGATGTGGAGAACACATCCTGTAAATTTCATATAAATCGGATAATGTTTGTCATATGAGGTTTACTTCCTGTGTCCAGTAGGTGGCGCTATGTATTTGACACAGTATTGATGCATAGATGTGTTCAGGGCAGGACCCTCTACATGCATGATGAATTTGGTGTAGACAGGACAATGTCTGTAGGAGTTATAAGGACTTCCTGCCTCATGGCGAAGCATTGAAATTGTCCGCACAGCCACGCCCAACAGGAAGAAGTCATAAAAAAGATTTTGATAACTGGCGCTATGTCTTAGCTAAGTGAATTTCAGGTGAAAATACTTAAGATTATGGGAGTAATTAGTGAAAGACTGAAGCAAGTGACTTCCTGTTACCAGTAGGTGGCGCTATGACTGTCACTAAATATGAGACTGTACATGTGTTCAGACCGGGACGCTGAACAAGCATATTAAATTTGGAAAAGCTGAGACAATGTGGAGTCAAGTTATGAGGGTTTGAAATTTCATGGCGAAGCATCGAAATTCGCCATGTCTCCATGGCAACCAGGAATGACGGACGAAAAAGCTTTTGATAACTTGTCATCTCCAATGTCTCAAGATGATTGTGTGTGAATTTGAAGAGGATGGGATGAAATGTCTAGGAGTAGTTCGTTCAAGTATGATGCGTGGAAATGAGCAAAAAATTGACCAAAATTGAGCATTTTTCCAAAGATGGCCGACTTCCGGTTGGACTTAGGGTATGGGTCCAAATGGCGTTTTTGTGCGCCTGGAGATGATACATAAACCTACCGAATTTCATTCTTGTATGTCAATCGGGAAGGCTGAGGTTCAATTTTGAAATATTCAAGGGGGCGCTATTGAGCCGTTTAGTCATGCCCATCCCATTGAAGTATATAGGATGTTAAATGAACCCACTCCAGATGTGTGTGTTGAGTTTCGTTACCGTGGAGGCATCCTTTGCCCCTGAAAACTGTAATCGTATTTTCATGGCGTTGAATGTGTTGTCATGGCAACGGTATTTGATGATGGGTCATGAGCTGCAAAATGTAGCATCACCAAGGTCTTATGTCTCAGCTGAGTCAATTTCAGCTGGAAATACTTAAGATTATGGGAGTAATTAATGAACAAATGACGCAAGTGACTTCCTGTCGCCACTAGGTGGCGCTATGACTGTCACTAAATATGAGACTGTACATGTGTTCAGACCAGGACGCTGAACAAGCATATTAAATTTGGAAAAGCTCAGACCATGTGGAGTCAAGTTATGAGGGTTTGAAATTTCATGGCGAGACATCGAAAATCGCCACGTCACCACGGCAACCAGGAATGACGGGGGAAAAAGCTTTTGATAACTTTTCATCTCCAATGTCTCAAGATGACTCTGTGTGAATTTGAAGTGGATGGGAAGAAAACTGTAGGAGTAGTGCGTTCAAATATGATGCCACAATTTGCATTAAAATCAATATTTAGATTCAAAATGGCCGACTTCCTGTTGGTGTTAGGGTATGTGTCCAAGAGACTTTTTGGTGCGTCTTGACATGATGAATATGTGTACCAAGTTTCGTTTCTCTATGTCAATCTGTCACGAGGGGCTCGCTTTTATTGATTTTGTAGGGGGCGCTAGAGAGCCATTTTGGCACGCCCATTTGTGCAAACCATAAAATATCAAATTTTTCGCCAGGTCTGGCTTGAATGCAAACTTTGGTGACTTTTAAGGCACGTTTAGGGGGGCAAAAAGGCCGTTACTTTGTCAGAAGAAAAATAAAGAGAATAATCATGGCAAAAACAATAGGGCTTCGCGCTGGTCAGCGCTCGGGCCCTAATTAAAACTGCAAGCAGTGATGAACGGGCCCTCGCGCCCCCATGCACCGTGCCGTACGCGCATGTCGGTGCATGCTGCACGCACACGGCAGACACAGCGGGCACGTAGGCGTCTTGGCACCCGGGCTTGTAATGAACGTTGTGTGATGGGGCTAAGTCACATTGCATGTGTCCACTAGGTGGCGCTAGAGATCACCCACCAATTACATGTCATGTTGCAGTGTGTGATGTGGAGAACACATCCTGTAAATTTCATGTAAATCGGATAATGTTTGTCATGTGAGGCTGACTTCCTGTGTCCAGTAGGTGGCGCTGTGTATTTGACACAGTATTGATGCATAGATGTGTTCAGGGCGGGACCCTCTACATGTGTGATCAATTTGGTGTAGATCAGACAATGTCTGTAGGAGTTATAACGACTTCCTGCTTCATGGCGAAGCATCGAAATTGTCTGCACAGCCACGCCCAACAGGAAGAAGTCATAAAAAAGCTTTTGATAACTTGTCATCTCCAATGTCTCAAGCTGACTCTGTGTGAATTTGAAGTGGATGGGATGAAATCTCTAGGAGTAGTTCGTTCAAATATGAGGCGTGGAAATGACCAAAACATTCACCAAAATTGAGCATTTTTCCCAAGATGGCCGACTTCCTGTTGGACTTAGGGTATGGGTCCAAATGGCGTTTTTGTGCGTCTGGAGATGATACATAAACCTACCGAGTTTCATTCTTCTACGTCAATCGGGAAGGCTGAGGTTCAATTTTGAAATATTCAAGGGGGCGCTATTGAGCCGTTTAGCCACGCCCATCCCATTGAAGTATATAGGATGTTAAATGACCCCACTCCAGACGTGTGTGTTGAGTTTCGTTACCGTGAAGGCATCCTTTGCCTCTGAAAACTGTAATCGTATTTTCATGGCGTTGAATGCGTTGTCATGGCAACGGTATTTGATGATGGGTCATGAGTTGCAGAATGTAGCATCACCAAGGTCTTATGTCTCAGCTGAGTTAATTTCAGGTGTAAATATTTAAGATTACGGGAGTAATTAGTGAACGAATGAAGCAAGTCACTTCCTGTCGCCACTAGGGGGCGCTATGACTGTCACTAAATATGAGACTGTACATGTGTTCAGACCGGGACACTG
The DNA here is from genome assembly GCA_021039105.1 of Scomber colias. Classification (NCBI taxonomy): domain Eukaryota; kingdom Metazoa; phylum Chordata; class Actinopteri; order Scombriformes; family Scombridae; genus Scomber; species Scomber colias. Next base: position 44,681 of record JAJDFG010001037.1, read on the forward strand.
AACAAGCATATTAAATTTGGAAAAGCTCAGACCATTTGGAGTCAAGTTATGAGGGTTTGAAATTTCATGGCGAAGCATCGAAATTCGCCGCGTCACCACGGCAACCAGGAATGACGGGGGAAAAAGCTTTTGATAACTTTTCATCTCCAATGTCTCAAGATGACTCTGTGTGAATTTGAAGTGGATGGGATGAAAACTCTAGGACTAGTTCGCTCAAATATGATGCCAAATTTGGCATTAAAATCAATAATTTGATTCAAAATGGCCGACTTCCTGTTGGTGTTAGGGTATGTGTCCAAGAGACTTTTTGGTGCGTCTTGGCATGATGAACATGTGTACCGAATTTTGTTTCTCTATGTCAATCTGTCTCGAGGGGCTCGATTTTATAGATTTTGCAGGGGGCGCTAGAGAGCCATTTTGCCACGCCCATTTCTGCAAACCATAAAATATCGAAATTTTCGCCGGGTCTGGCTTGCGTGCAAACTTTGGTGACTTTTAACGCACGTTCAGGGGGTCAAAAAGGCCGTCGTTGTGCAAGAAAAAGAAAAATTAAAACTGCAAGCAGTGATGAACGGGCCCTCGCGCCCCCATGCACCGCCTTGTACGCGCATGCCGGTGCATGCTGCAGTCGCACGGCAGACACAGCGGGCACGTAGACGTCTTGGCACCGGGGCTCGTAATTAACACTGTGTGATGGGGCTAAGTCACATTGCATGTGTCCACTAGGTGGCGCTAGAGATCACCCACCAATTATATGTCATGTTGCAGTGTATGATGTGGAGAACACATCCTGTAAATTTCATATAAATCGGATAATGTTTGTCATATGAGGCTTACTTCCTGTGTCCAGTAGGTGGTGCTGTGTATTTGACACAGTATTGATGCATAGATGTGTTCAGGGCGGGACCCTCTCCATGCATGATGAATTTGGTGTAGACAGGACAATGTCTGCAGGAGTTATAAGGACTTCCTGCCTCATGGCGAAGCATCGAAATTGTCCGCACAGCCACGCCCAACAGGAAGAAGTCATAAAAAAGATTTTGATAACTGGCGTTATGTCTTAGCTGAGTCAATTTCAGATGTAAATACTTAAGATTATGAGAGTAATTAGTGAAAGAATGAAGCAAGTGACTTCCTGTTGCCAGTAGGTGGCGCTATGACTGTCACTAAATATGAGACTGTACATGTGTTCAGACCAAGACCCTGAACAAGCATATTAAATTTGGAAAAGCTCAGACCATGTGGAGTCAAGTTATGAGGGTTTGAAATTTCATGGCGAAGGATCGAAATTCGCCGCTTCACCACGGCAACCAGGAATGACGGGGGAAAAAGCTTTTGAGAAATTTTCATCTCCAATGTCTCAAGATGATCCTGTGTGAATTTGAAGTGGATGGGATGAAGATTATGGGAGTAATTAGTGAAAGAATGAAGCAAGTGACTTCCTGTTGCCAGTAGGTGGCGCTATGACTGTCACTAAATATGAGACTGTACATGTGTTCAGACCGGGACATTGAACAAGCATCTGAAATTTGGTAAAGCTCAGACTATGTGGAGTCAAGTTATGAGGGTTTGAAATTTCATGGCGAAGGATCGAAATTCGCCGCGTCACCACGGCAACCAGGAATGACGGGGGAAAAAGCGTTTGATAAATTTTCATCTCCAATGTCTCAAGATGACTCTGTGTGAATTTGAAGTGGATGGGATGAAAACTCTAGGAGTAGTGCGTTCAAATATGATGCCACAATTTGCATTAAAATCAATATTTAGATTCAAAATGGCCGACTTCCTGTTGGTGTTAGGGTATGTGTCCAAGAGACTTTTTGGTGCGTCTTGACATGATGAATATGTGTACCAAGTTTCGTTTCTCTATGTCAATCTGTCACGAGGGGCTCGCTTTTATTGATTTTGCAGGGGGCGCTAGAGAGCCATTTTGCCTCGCCCATTTATGCAAACCATAAAATATAAAATTTTTCGCCGGGTCTGACTTGCATGCAAACTTTGGTGAGAATCGGGGCACGTTTAGTGGGGGAAAAAGGCAGTTACTTTGTCAGAAGAAAAATAAAGAGAATAATAATAATTAAAACTGCAAGCAGTGATGAACGGGCCCTCGCGCCCCCATGCACCGCCTTGTACGCGCATGTCGGTGCATGCTGCAGTCAAATGGCAGACACAGCGGGCACGTAGACGTCTTGGCACCAGGGCTTGTAATGAACATTGTGTGATGGGGCTAAGTCACATTGCATGTGTCCACTAGGTGGCGCTAGAGATGACCCACCAATGACATGTCATGTTGCAGTGTGTGATGTGGAGAACACATCCTGTAAATGTCATGTAAATCGGATAATGTTTGTCATATGAGGCTGACTTCCTGTGTCCAGTAGGTGGCGCTGTGTATATGAAGCAGTATTGATACATAGATGTGTTCAGGGCGGGACCCTCTACATGTGTGATCAATTTGGTGTAGGTGGGACAATGTCTGTAGGAGTTATAAGGACTTCCTGCTTTATGGCGAAGCATCGAAATTGTTTGCACAGGCACGCCCAACAGGAAGAAGTCATAAAAAAGCTTTTGATAACTTGTCATCTCCAATGTCTCAAGATGACTCTGTGCGAATGTGAAGTGGATGGGATGAAATCTCTAGGACTAGTGCGTTCAAATATGAGGCCGGGAAATGACCAAAACACTCACCAAAATTGAGCATTTTTCCCAAGATGGCCGACTTCCTGTTGGTCTTAGGGTATGGGTCCAAATGGCGTTTTTGTGCGTCTGGAGATGATACATAAACCTACCGAATTTCATTATTCTATGTCAATGGGGAAGGCTGAGGTTCAATTTTGAAATATTCAAGGGGGCGCTATTGAGCCATTTAGTCACGGCCATCCCATTGAAGTATATAGGATGTTAAATGACCACACTCCAGACGTGTGTGTTGAGTTTCGTTACAGTGGAGGCATCCTTTGCCCCTGAAAAGTGTAATCGTATTTCATGGCGTTGAATGCGTTGTCATGGCAACAGTATTTGATGATGGGTCACGAGTTGCAGAATGTAGCATCACCAAGGTCTTATGTCTCAGCTGAGTCAATTTCAGGTGTAAATACTTAAGATTATGGGAGTAATTAGTGAAAGAATGAAGCAAGTGACTTCCTGTTGCCAGTAGGGGGCGCTATGACTGTCACAAAATATGAGACTGCACATGTGTTCAGACTGGGACACTGAACAAGCATATTAAATTTGGAAAAGCTCAGACCATGTGGAGTCAAGTTATGAGGGTTTGAATTTTCATGGCGAAGGATCGAAATTCGCCGCGTCACCACGGCAACCAGGAATGACGAGGGAAAAAGCTTTTGATAACTTGTCATCTCCAATGTCTCAAGATGATCCTGTGTGAATTGGAAGTGGATGGGATGAAGATTATGGGAGTAATTAGTGAAAGAATGAAGCAAGTGACTTCCTGTTGCCAGTAGGTGGCGCTATCACTGTCACTAAATATGAGACTGTACATGTGTTCAGACCAGGACGCTGAACAAGCATGTGAAATTTGGTAAAGCTCAGACCATGTGAAGTCAAGTTATGAGGGTTTGAATTTTCATGGCGAAGGATCGAAATTCGCCGCGTCACCACGGCAACCAGGAATGACGGGGGAAAAAGCTTTTGATAACTTTTCATCTCCAATGTCTCAAGATGACTCTGTGTGAATTTGAAGTGGATGGGAAGAAAACTGTAGGAGTAGTGCGTTCAAATATGATGCCACAATTTGCATTAAAATCAATATTTTGATTCAAAATGGCCGACTTCCTGTTGGTGTTAGGGCATGTGTCCAAGAGACTTTTTGGTGCGTCTTGACATGATGAACATGTGTACCAAGTTTCGTTTCTCTATGTCAATCTGTCACGAGGGGCTCGCTTTTATTGATTTTGTAGGGGGCGCTAGAGAGCCATTTTGACACGCCCATTTGTGCAGACCATAAAATATCGAAATTTTCACCGGGTCTGGCTTGCGTGCAAACTTTGGTGATTTTCGGGGCACGTTCAGGGGGGCAAAAAGGCCGTCGTTGTGAGAGAAGAAAAATAATAATAATTAAAACTGCAAGCAGTGATGAACGGGCCCTCGCGCCCCCACGCATGTCGGGCTGCGTCTCGGTCGCAGAATGGAGCATCACCAAAGTCTTATGTCTCAGCTGAGTTAATTTCAGGTGTAAATACTTAAGATTATGGGAGTAATTAGTCAACGAATGAAGCAAGTGACTTCCTGTTGCCAGTAGGTGGCGCTATGACTGTCACTAAATATGAGACTGTACATGTGTTCAGACCAGGACGCTGAACAAGCATATTAAATTTGGAAAAGCTCAGACCATGTGGAGTCAAGTTATGAGGGTTTGAAATTTCATGGCGAAGCATCGAAATTCGCCATGTCACCACGGCAACCAGGAATGGCGAAGGAAAAAGATTTTGATAACTTTTCATCTCCAATGTCTCAAGATGACTCTCTGTGAATTTGAAGTGGATGGGATGAAATCCCTAGGACTAGTTTGTTCAAATATGATGCCTGGAAATGACCAAAAAATGCACCAAAATTGAGCATTTTTCCCAAGATGGCCGACTTCCTGTTGGACTTTGGGTATGGGTCCAAATGGCGTTTTTGTGCGTCTGGAGATGATACATAAACCTACCGAATTTCATTCTTCTATGTCAATCGGGAAGGCTGAGGTTCAATTTTGAAATATTCAAGGGGGCGCTATTGAGCCGTTTAGCCACGCCCATCCCATTGAAGTATATAGGATGTTAAATGACCCCACCCCAGACGTGTGTGTTGAGTTTCGTTACCGTGAAGGCATCCTTTGCCTCTGAAAACTGTAATCGTATTTTCATGGCGTTGAATGCGTTGTCATGGCAACAGTATTTGATGATGGGTCATGAGTTGCAGAATGTAGCATCACCAAGGTCTTATGTCTCAGCTGAGTCAATTTCAGGTGGAAATACTTAAGATTATGGGAGTAATTAATGAACAAATGACGCAAGTGACTTCCTGTTGCCAGTAGGTGGCGCTATGACTGTCACTAAATATGAGACTGTACATGTGTTCAGACCAGGACGCTGAACAAGCATATTAAATTTGGAAAAGCTCAGACCATGTGGAGTCAAGTTATGAGGGTTTGAAATTTCATGGCGAAGCATCGAAATTCGCCGCGTCACCACGGCAACCAGGAATGGCGGGGGAAAAAGCTTTTGATAACTTTTCATCTCCAATGTGTCAAGATGATCCTGTGTGAATATGAAGTGGATGGGATGAAATCCCTAGGACTAGTTTGTTAAAATATGAGGCCTGGAAATGACCAAAAAACTCACCAAAATTGAATATTTTTCCCAAGATGGCCGACTTCCTGTTGGACTTAGGGTATGGGTCCAAATGGCGTTTTTGTGCGTCTGGAGATGATACATAAACCTACCGAGTTTCATTCTTCCATGTCAATTGGGAAGGCTGAGGTTCAATTTTGAAATATTCAAGGGGGCGCTATTGAGCCGTTTAGTCCCGCCCATCCCATTTAAGTATATAGGATGTTAAATGACCACACTCCAGACGTGTGTGTTGAGTTTCGTTACCGTGGAGGCATCCTTTGCCCCTGAAAACTGTAATCGTATTTCATGGCGTTGAATGCGTTGTCATGGCAACAGTATTTGATGATGGGTCACGAGTTGCAGAATGTAGCATCACCAAGGTCTTATGCCTCAGCTGAGTCAATTTCAGGTGTAAACACTTAAGATTATGGGAGTAAATAATGAAAATATTACGCAAGTGACTTCCTGTTGCCAGTAGGTGGCGCTATGACTGTCACTAAATATGAGACTGTACTTGTGTTCAGACCGGGACACTGAACAAGCATATTAAATTTGGTAAAGCTCAGACTATGTGGAGTCAAGTTATGAGGGCTTGAAATTTCATGGCGAAGCATCGAAATTCGCCGCGTCACCACGGCAACTAGGAATGACGGACGAAAAATCTTTTGATAACTTTTCATCTCCAATGTCTCAAGATGACTCTGTGTGAATTTGAAGTGGATGGGATGAAATCTCTAGGACTAGTTCGCTCAAATATGATGCCAAATTTAGCATTAAAATCAATAATTTGATTCAAAATGGCCGACTTCCTGTTGGTGTTAGGGTATCTGTCCAAGAGACTTTTTGGTGCGTCTTGGCATGATGAACATGTGTACCGAATTTCGTTTCTCTATGTCAATCTGTCTCGAGGGGCTCGATTTTATAGATTTTGCAGGGGGCGCTAGAGAGCCATTTTGCCTCGCCGATTCATGCAAACCATAAAATATCAAATTTTTCGCCGGGTCTGACTAGCATGCAAACTTTGGTGAGTTTCGAGGCACGTTTAGGGGGGCAAAAAGGCAGTTACTTTGTCAGAAGAAAAATAAAGAGAATAATCATGGCAAAAACAATAGGGCTTCGCGCTGGTCAGCGCTCGGGCCCTAATTAAAACTGCAAGCAGTGATGAACGGGCCCTCGCGCCCCATGCACCGCCCCGTACTCGCATGTCGGTGCGTGCTGCAGTCACACGGCAGACACAGCGGGCACGTACACATCTTGGCACCCGGGCTCGTAATGAGCGTAGTGTGATGGGGCTAAGTCACATTGCATGTGTCCACTAGGTGGCGCTAGAGACCCCATTACATGTCATGTTGCAGTGTATGATGTGGAGAACACATCCTGTAAATTTCATATAAATCGGATAATGTTTGTCATATGAGGCTGACTTCCTGTGTCCAGTAGGTGGCGCTGTGTATTTGACACAGTATTGATGCATAGATGTGTTCAGGGCGGGACCCTCTACATGTATGATGAATTTGGTGTAGACAGGACAATGTCTGTAGGAGTTATAAGGACTTCCTGCCTCATGGCGAAGCATCGAAATTGTCCGCACAGCCACGCCCAACAGGAAGAAGTCATAAAAAAGATTTTGATAACTGGCGTTATGTCTTAGCTGAGTCAATTTCAGGTGTAAATACTTAAAATTATGAGAGTAATTAGTTAAAGAATGAAGCAAGTGACTTCCTGTTGCCAGTAGGTGGCGCTATGACTGTCACTAAATATGAGACTGTACATGTGTTCAGACCAGGACACTGAACAAGCATATTAAATTTGGAAAAGCTCAGACCATGTGGAGTGAAGTTATGAGGGTTTGAAATTTCATGGCGAGACATCGAAATTCGCCATGTCACCATGGCAACCAGGAATGATGGACAAAAAAGCTTTTGATAACTTGTCATCTCCAATGTCTCAAGATGATTTTGTGTGAATTTGAAGAGGATGGGATGAAATCCCTAGGACTAGTTTGTTCAAGTATGATGCGTGGAAATGACCAAAACACTCACCAAAATTGAGCATTTTTCCCAAGATGGCCGACTTCCTGTTGGACTTAGGGTATGGGTCTAAATGGCGTTTTGTGCGTCTGGAGATGATACATAAACCTACCGAATTTCATTCTTCTATGTCAATCGGGAAGGCTGAGGTTCAATTTTGAAATATTCAAGGGGGCGCTATTGAGCCGTTTAGCCACACCCATCCCATTGAAGTACATAGGATGTTAAATGACCCCACTCC
>JAJDFG010001038.1:0-52268 GCA_021039105.1 Scomber colias
GTCTCTCTCTCTCACTCTCTCTCTGTCTCTCTCTCTCTGTCTCTGTGTCTCTCTCTCTCTCTGTCTCTTTTTCTGTCTCTCTCTCTGCGTCTCTCTCTCTCTCTGTCTCTTTCTCTCTCTCTTTCTTTCTATCTCTCCTCTCTCTCTCTCGCTCCTCTCTCCTCTCTCTCTCTCTCTCCTCTCTCTCTCTTTCTCTGTCTCTCTCCCCTTGTTTCCTGTCTATCCCTTTACTCCCCACCATCTAATAAAGGCCTGAATACCAAAAAATCATCAACAAAAATAATTATTAACCACTTCTTTTTCCATGCTTTGTTGCACAAAAGCGCATATCTGACTTTTTACTTTAAAAACATAGAAAAATATAAAGATCACATGCCAGAATAATTCAGAAACTAATTAACATAAAACACTAAATAACTAAAATAAAAAAATACATATATATGAAATGTAGTTGTTGATTGATTGATTGATTGTCTGTATACCTATTAATTAAATCCACCTGTTCAACATTCAATCTAGAGCTGAAACAATTACAAAATTAATGAGCAACAACTGTGGTAAGTAATTAATTAATGAATTATTGGCACATTTTCTAATCAAAAACTCTCATCAGCTGTTGATTCCAGTTTCTCGTATGTGAGGATTTCACTGCTTTTCTTTTCTTTCTCAGTAGTAATGTGACCTGTCCTCTCTCTTCCTGTGTGACCTGCTAGAAGAAAACCAGTTTGTACTTTATAGAGTTTAGTGGAGTCATGTATGGATCCATGTTGTGTTAACCCTCCTGTTGTGCTCAGGTCAAGGAAGGAAGGAAGGAAGGAAGGAAGAAAAGGAGGGAGGAAGGAAGGAAGGAACGAAGGAACGAACAAAATGAGGAAGGAACGAAGGAAGGGAGGAAAGAGGAAGGAAGGAAGTGGGGAAAGAAGGAAATGAGGAAGGAACGAAGGAAGGGAGGAAAGGAGGAAAAGAAGGAAGGAAGGAAGGAAGGAAGGGAGGAAAGAGGAAGGAAGGAAATGAGGAAGAAACGAAGGAAGGAGGAAAAGAGGAAGGAAATAAGGAGAGGAAAGAAGGAAGGAAGGAAGGAAGGAAGGAAGGAAGGGAGGGAGGAAGGAAGGAAGGAAGGAAGGAAGGAAGGAAGGAAGGAAGGAAGGAAGGACGAAGGGAGGAAGGAAGGAAGGAAGGAAGGAAGGAAGGAAGGAAGGAAGGAAGGAAGGAAGGAAGGAAGAAAAAGGAGCTTTTCTTTTATTTCTCTTGTTTTCTCGTCTTATTTGAAACAATATAAATTGAATATTTCTCTGTTTTTAGGAGTTGGAGCTGGTCGGGAAAACATAAAAAGGTTTTAGGAAGCTTTGATGAGCGTGTTTCACTGTTTTCTGACGTCTTCTGGACTAAATTATTAACTGTTAAAAATATTGTTGGTTTCAAGCCAAATTCAATCCGTTACGTCAACTACTTCTCAAGGCTGTATATCTCTATTCGGTATCTCCTAGCAACCTCGTCTGATGCCTTTAAAGTCTCATGTGTTTCTTCTTCTTCTTCTGCAGTTGGATGTTTGTTCTTCTTCTCTGTGTTTGTTTTCATTCATCTGCTGAAGGCGGAAAGTTTCTCTGAGCTTCACCTTAAAAATCTCAGTTCAGCGAGCAGAGTTTGGGACTTCTCAGCTCGTACTGGAGCCGATCGTGGTCCAAAGTGTGATGTGGAAACTTGAAGCCTTCAGTACACAAACACTGAGGATGGACTTTATAGTGAAGGAGGAAACATCTTGTATCCAGCTGTTAACTTTTTAAAACTACATATATTTGCATCTTCACAGATTCTGGGTTTTTAATGAGGGAATTTTAACCCTTAAATAGTCAACGTGCATAGAGCATACAGTCCAAAATCTTCCTGGGAGAACGTACTGTGGACAGATGAGACCAAACTAGAGCTTTTTGGTAAAGTACATCATGGTACTGATCACAGGAAAACGAAATGAGGCCTTTAAAAAGAAAGAACACGGTCCCTTCGGTCAAACAGGTGGGGCTATTTTGCTGCTTCTGGTACCGGATGCCTTGACTGTGTGAATGGCATCATGAAGGCTGAGGTGTAAGGTAATGCCCAGTGTCAGAAAGCAGCATCTCTACCAGAAGTCAGAGGTCTTCCAGCAGGACAATGACCCAAAACACACGTCAAAAAACACTCAGAAATGGTTAAAGTCCGTGTAAAGTAAGAATAAATATGTGTTCTGAGTTAGACATAGCACAGAAAAGTGTGTTGTTAACCACCCTGCTAAATTTGAATGATTAAAAAAAGTCGCCAAATATATGAAATTAGGCTTCAAAGTTGTGTCTGCTGAAGCCCTTCCTTCCTTTCTTTCTTTCCTCTGTCCTTCCTTCCTTCCTTTCTCCCTCCTTCCTTCCTTGTTTCCTCCCTCCCCTCCTACCTTCCTTCCTGCCTTCTTTCCTCCGTCCTTCCTATCTTCCTCCCTTCCTTCCTTCCTTCCTTCCTTCTTTCCTTCCTTCCTTCCTTCCTATCTTCCTTCCCTCCTACCTTCCTTCTTTCCTCCGTCCTTCCTTCTTCCTCCCTTCCTCCCTTCTTCTTTCCTTCTTTCCATCCCTCCTCCTTCCTCCCTTCTTCCTTCCTTCCTTCCTTCCTCCCGAAGACGAGTTATGATAATGCAGCTATGAACACACACACACACACACACACACACACACACACACACACACACACACACACACACACACACACACCTGATGTTGAGCCTCTTCCAGGTTTCCGCCGGCCCACAGAGACAAACCATGGCGATGGCGTATCTTCGCTTCATCTTCTCTCCGACCCAACTGCTCTGCCAGACGCAAACCTGAGGAGGAAGAGGAGGAAGAGGAGGAGGAGGAGGAGGAAGAGGAGAGACAGACAGCAGAAGAGATTAGACGCTACTTCCTAAAGGCTGATCTGTAAATCAGCTCTTTGACGCTTCTGACAACTGTTGCTGGATTGAAGCGAGCTCTCACTCAGCCCGAAGGCGTTCGGATCCGCCATTGTTTTCCTCTCATTCTTCCCCTTTTCTTTTTTTTCTTTTCTTTTTTTTTTTTAATGTTGTCTTTCTTTTGCCTTCTTCTGCCAGTTCAAACTGACAGATCCTGTATTTCTCTCTGCTTCTCAGCTTGTCTCAGATGTATTTTCAGGAGCAGACAGTCATGGCAGGTTGTATTTAGTTCTCATTAGACTCTCAGATTGGAGCCGAATCTCATCTGATGCTTGATTCTCTGCCTCTCTGTCTCTCTGTGATGTTTCTGCTTCAGTTTTTTGGGGGGGGGGGGGGGGTGGAGGAGGAGGAGGAGGGGAGGTTAATTGGAGGCGAACGTATGCAAACGTCTCTCCGGCTCTCCGGCTCCGTCCTCACCTCAACTCTGAGTCGGATTCTTCGCTGCTCGTCGAGTTAATGATCAATTAAAATCCGGAGCATGGCTGAGTTTTAAGTGACAAACTGTGACCGTGTCTTACAGGCCCGACGGAGCCTGAAGGAGTTCATAAATAAACCCCACCACTCTATTCACATATCCATTACAATTAGGATGAGTTTTCATTTGTCTCAGCTTCAGTCTGAGTGGGTCAGTGATGAATAAGAGTTGGTAAATTTCTGGAGGACTGTGGATTTTGTATCCGAGCAGTAAAGTTGATGGTTGACACTGAAAACAAATCCCACCTGTATAATATATCAATGAACTGTGTAATGTATTAAAGCTGAAATGACTGATCAACAGGAAAGTAATTACTGGGGGATTTCCACCGGGTCCGTCAGCGCTACGGTTTAGCTCCGTCCTCTGCTCGGTGTCAACTCACACCGGGAGCGTTACAGCAGCAGAGCTCTGGGAGAGAAATCTGCCTTTTAAAATGAAGTTGCACTGTTAATACAGTAATTACGGTAGCCCAATCAAATCCGAACGAGTGCCTTTAGTCTACCGTAATTACTGTAGTAGCAGCACAAGTTAAATCTGAACGAATGTCTTTAGTCTACCGTAATTACTGTAGTAGCAGCACAATCAAATCTGAACTAGTGCCTTTAGTTTACCGTAATTACTGTAGTCGCAGCACAATCAAATATGAATGAGTGCCTTTAGTCTACCGTAATTACTGTAGTAGCAGCACAATCAAATCTGAACGAATGTCTTTAGTCTACCGTAATTACTGTAGTAGCAGCACAATCAAATCTGAACAAGTGCCTTTAGTCTACCGTAATTACTGTAGTAGCAGCACAATCAAATCTGAACGAATGTCTTTAGTCTACCGTAATTACTGTAGTAGCAGCACAATCAAATTCTGAACAAGTGCCTTTAGTCTACCGTAATTACTGTAGTAGCAGCACAACTAAACGGCCCGATTTTGTTAACTTGCTCAAATTTAGTTGATTTGATAATTTTCTTAGATGTTTGTGCTGATGTCATGTGTCAGTAGCTACGTAGCCTAGAGGGAGTCCTTTATCTGTCTGTTTTATTCCTGTTTGTTGCTGAAATACGATCGGGAGGCTGCACGGGTTGTTTTATTTTGAAAGACGGAAGTTTTATTATGCCGAGACTTCCTGTTGGGAGGCTGCACGGGTTGCTTTATTTTGAAAGACTGAAGTTTTATTATGCCGATTCTGTGTCTGACTTCCTGTCTGGTGTAATCTGCTCTGTTGAGCTTGTCGTGAGTTAGAAACGGCTCCGTCAAAAATAGAAATGCTGCCTATTGATAGCACTGCGGCGCGGAGAGACGCTGCTGAGACGCTGCTGAGACGCTGCTGAGATGTCCCCGGTGGAAACACTCTCATTGATTATAGTGGTACCTATCAGCTCTGGTGACCGCATCGCAGCTGTAACGCGCCCGCTGACGGACCCGGTGGAAATTGGGCTTTAGTTGTATTGGGTATTGTCTGAACGCTCATTCAAGATACTAATAATCAATGATTAAAATTATTATTAGTTATGATGATTTTAGAATTAAGTTATTTCCTGTTTTGAACAGGAAAGGAGGAAAGCAATCCTCTAATATATTCTCTCTAAATGGATTAAAAGCAGAAATTTGACGCTGAGTCCACAAAAAAAAGAATGTGTGCAAGTTATTCATATATTTATTTTCACATTTTAACCTCTTTAAATTTGACTAAACCACATGGACGTGCATTTTTCAGTTCCTTTCTTTCAAAACTGGATTATTGTGGAGTAGAATGCAGTTTTTAGTAAATGTGTTTAGAAGAGCAGTGGAGTTAGAGAATAAATGAAATCAAACAGGATTACTGACAACAAGCTCGCCTGAAGGAAACAACACTGCAGCACTGATCTTCTATTAGCCTGTGTGTGTGTGTGTGTGTGTGTGTGTGTGTGTGTGTGTGTGTGTGTGTGTGTGTGTGTGTGTATATGTGTGTGTGTGTGTGTGTGTGTGTGTGTGTGTGTGTATGTATGTGTGTGTGTGTGTGTGTGTGTGTGTGTGTGTGTGTGTGTGTGTGTGTCAGACTCATGAATACCCTTCATACTTCCTGGAGGGGAGTTTTCAGAAGGAAGGTAGGAAGGAAGGGAGGAAGAAAGGAAGGACAGAAGGAAGGAAAGAAGGAAATGGAAGAAGGGAGAAAGGAAGGAAGGAAGGAAGGGAGGTAGGAAGGAAGGAAGGAAGGAAGGAACGACGGAAGGAAGGAATGAAAGGAAAGATGGAAGGAAGGAAGGAAGGAAAGGGAGGAAAGGAAGGAAGGAAGGAAGGAAGGGAGGAAAGGAAAGAAGGAAGGGAGGAAGGAAGGAAGGAAGGAAGGAAGAAAGGGAGAAAAGAAGGAAGGAAGGAAAGGGGAAGAAGGAAGGAAGGAAGAAAGGAAGGAAGGGAGGAAGGAAGAGTTAGAGAATAAATGAAATCAAACAGGATTACTGACAACAAGCTCGCCTGAAGGAAACAACACTCCAGCACTGATCTCCTATTAGCCTGTGTGTGTGTGTGTGTGTGTGTGTGTGTGTGTGTGTGTGTGTGTGTGTGTGTGTGTGTGTGTGTGTGTGTGTGTGTGTGTGTCAGACCCTTCATACTTCCTGGAGGGGGAGTTTTCAGAAATACAACTCTCACTGTTCTCGGGTCTAAACAGCTCTGACTTTTAAATAAGATAACCACACGTACATCAAAGTGTGAGCTGAGAGTCGGAGCTTTCCCTCCTAATTGGAAGCTGGTATGACTGCAGGCGAAGGTAAACACTGTGACTGACTTTTTTTTTTTTCTTCTCATCACGAGACGCTGAGACTCTGTTCATACCTGTCAAAATCCAGAACTAGACATACGCTGCATAATGATTTTTATTTTTTTGGGGGGGAGGGGGGTGATTATAATCCTCTCTGACCCCTCAGTCCACTGCTTTGATAAATTATCTGTAATGTTATTTATCCCTCCTGTTGTCCTCGAGTCAAGGAAGGAAGGGAGGAAGAAGGAAGGAGGGGAGGAAGAAGGAAGGAAGGAAGGAAGGAAGGAAGGGAGGAAGGTAGGAGGGAGAGAGGGAGGGAGAAAGGAAGGAGGAAGGAAGGGAGGGAGGAAGGTAGGAGGGGAGAGAGGGAGGGAGAAAGGAAAAGAGGAAGGGAGGAAGGAAGGAAAGAAGGACAGAGGAAAAGAAGGAAGGGAGGAAGGAAAGGAAAGGAGGGAGGGAAGGAAGAAGGAAGGAAGGAAGGAAGGAAGAAGGAAAGGAAGGAAGGAAGGATGGAGGAAATAAGGAAGGAAGGAAGGAAAGGAAGGAAGGAAGGACGGAAGGAAGGGAGGGAGGGAGAGACGGAGGGAGGGAGGGAGGAACAATGGAAGGAAGAGAGGAAGAAGGAAGGAAGGAAGGTAGGAAGGAAGAACAGAAGGAAAGAAAGAAGGAAATGGAAGAAGGGAGAAAGGAAGGAAGGTAGGAAGGAAGGAAGGAAGGAAGGAAGGAAGGAAGGAAGGGAGGAAAGAGAGAGGAAGGAAATAAAGAGAAGGAGGGAGGAAGGACAGAAGGAAGGAAGGAAGGAAGGAGGGAAAGAAAGAAGGAACAGTCAAAACAGACGGGGTCAATTTGACCCGGGAGGACGACAGGAAGCAGTCTCCATTCACCACCAGCTGGTTTCTTACCTTCTTGCAGATACATCACAGCCTGAGCGTAGTTCTGCAGAGCGTGGTGGATCCTCCCAGACTGCTGTAGGCCAGAGTCTTAGCTATCAGGGTCGTTGGTCTGTGCCGCTACGCTCAGGTGCTGCTCCTGAAACACCACGGCCCTCTCGAACTTCCCCCAACGCCTCGTAGGTGAGCCCCAGGTTCCCGTAGGCTCGGCCCTGGCTCCTCACGCAGCCCGTCTGCTCGGCTATATCCAAAGCTCTCTGGTGCCACTAAAGCAGGAGAACATCAACACTTTAACACTTTAACATTTATATACTGTTCATATTCTGACTCATAATTAGTCTCTTTAAGTTAATGAATGTTTGTTTGATTAATCCTTCTGTGAAAAAAGATATTAAAGACGTGTTTTATTGTTTTTATTGTTTCTGCACTTTGGTCGGCCATTAGCTGCTTTAACCTTCTTGTCGTCCTCCCAGGTCAAATTGACCCCATCTGTTTTGACTGTTCCTTCCTTCCTTCCTTCCTTCCTCCATCCCCCTTGCTTCCTTCCTTCTGTCCTTCTTTCCTTCCCTTCTTCCTTCCTTCCTTTCCTTCATCCCTTCCTTCTTTCCTCTGTCCTTCTTTCCTTCCTTCCTCCCTTCCTCTTTTCCTTTCTTCCTCCCGTCTTCCTTCTTTCCCTCCTTCCCTCCTACCTTCCTTCCTTCTTTCCTCCGTCCTTCCTTCCTTCCTTTCCATTCTTCCTTCCTTTCCTCCCTCCCTCCCTTCTTTCCTTCCTCCCTTCCTCTTTTCCTTTCTCCCTCCCTTCTTCCTTCTTTCTTCCTTCCTCCTACCTTCCTTCCTTTCCTTCCTCCCCTCCCTCCTTTCCTTCCTTCTTCCTCCCTTCTTTCCTTGACTCGAGGACAATAGGAGGGTTAAATGTGCTTTATAAATAAAGAGATTACATTGACATTGACATTTTACAGTTCTCAAATGTTAAAAAAAAGGGTCAGATTTGACTCTGAGCAGGATGTAAGGGTTAAATTGATGGAAGGATGAGAGATACTAGAGTCAGTGAATCTGCACAAACCTGTAGCGCTGTCTCGTTGTCTGCCATCAGGTGATAGACGCCTCCGAGTATATCGCTTGCTTCTGCCTCCAGTGATTTATCCTGACAGCCAAAGTAGGATTTACAACATTTTTCATAAAGCAGATCATTTTTTAATATTCAGCAGGGAAGAAAAAAAGAGGAGAACTCATCATCTGAAACCTTTTAGTAGGTAAATCCTAAACCTTACCCCTGCTGTGCGTGCGATGTTAAGCTGATGCTCCAGGCAGGACAGAGCTTGCTCGTAGTTGCCCAGCTGACTGTGTAAGGTGCCCAGCTCCCCGTAAGCTTGAGCCTTGCCCCCCTCCTTCTCCGCCAAGCTCATGGGCGACCACGAGCCTCTTCTCAAAGCAAACCAGTGCCTGCTGGAGGCTCCCCATAGCCCTGCAGAGACAGAGAGGAGACGGAAAACACTCTTAAAGCTGCTTCTTCTTCTAATATCAAAGCCTTTTTTATTTATTTATGGAGTTTTTTTTTTAAAGGGAGGCCCATAAAGGCAATTTAAGAAAGCAAACAAGACAGCAAATTGGTTCATAAGAAGAAGATATTTTTGATTTTTGTGCTGCCGAAAATAAAACTCCCAGTATCAGTATCTCAAGCATCCTCAGAGGAGAAAGTGTAAAAAAGAAGAACTACAAAGGCTGTGTTCATTGAGATAAATCAGTGACTCTCCTCTTCCCTCTCTCCTCATTACCATCTCATTTACACTCCAGAGAGCACAAAACAGACTACAACAGATGGATAAAGGAAACCCATCATTAAGCTTCATTGTCTCTGTCAGCGAACATTACTTGTATATTAAAAAAAAAAAGGCAAAAAAAAAAAAAAAGAAGGAGAAGAAAGGAGCTGCCCCTGCTCCCATTGTTGCTGCTGCTGCTTGTTACTATTATTACTGTTAGTGAATTAGAGTTATTTTGATTATCATTATGTCTCTAATTTAAAAAGTGGTACGCTTGAGGCAAGAAAAGCTCATTTGAGATTCTTGCATTGCAAATCCCTAAAGCTGACATTCAAACTAATGAAAAAGCACATAACAGAAATATATACATGACATAAATACTAATAAAAGTGTAGAGTATTGAAACTGAATGGCTGCAAGGTGTAAAGTTAAAGCTAAAAAGGAGGGAGGAAAGAAGGAAGGACGGAAGGAAGGGAGGAAGGAGGGAGGAAGGAAGGAAGAAAGGAGTGAGGAAGGAAGGAAAGAAGGTAGCAGGGAAGAACTAGGAAGGAAGGAAGGAAGGAAGGAAAGGAGAAAGGAAGGATGGAAGGGAGGAAGAAAGGAGGGAGGAAGGAAGGAAGGAAGGAGGGAGGAAGGAAGAAAGGATGGAAGGAAAGAAGGACAGAAAGAAGGAAGGAAGGACAGAAGGAAAGAAGAAAGGACAGAATGAAGGAAGGAAGCAAGGAAGGAAGGAAGGACAGAAGGAAAGAAGAAAGGACAGAATGAAGGAAGGAAGCAAGGAAGGAAGGAAGGACAGAAAGAAGGAAGGAAGGAAGGAAGGAAGGAAGGAAGGAAGGAAGGAAGGAAGGAAGGAAGGAAAGAAGGAAGGAAGGAAGGAAGAAAGGAGTGAGGAAGGAAGGAAAGAAGGTAGCAGGGAAGAACAAGGGAGGAAGGAAGGAAGGAAGGAAAGGAGAAAGGAAGGATGGAAGGGAGGAAGAAAGGAGGGAGGGAGGAAGGAAGGAAGGAAGGAGGGAGGAAGGAAGAAAGGATGGAAGGAAAGAAGGACAGAAAGAAGGAAGGAAGGACAGAAGGAAAGAAGAAAGGACAGAATGAAGGAAGGAAGCAAGGAAGGAAGGAAGGACAGAAAGAAGGAAGGAAGGAAAGAAGGAAAGAAGGAAAGAAGGAAGGAAGGAAGGAAGGAAGGTAGCAGGGAGGAAGGAGGGAGGAAAAGAAGGAAGGAAGGAAGGAAAGATGGATGGAAGGAAAGAAAGAAGGAAGGAAGGAAAGGTGGAAGGAAAGATGTAAGGAAAGAAGGATGGAAGGAAGGAAAGGTGGAAGGAAAGATGGAAGGAAAGAAGGATGGAAGGAAGAAAGGAAAGAAGGAAGAAAGGAAAGAAGGAAGGAAGGAAGGAAAGAAGAGTATTGAAACTGAATGGCTGCAAGGTGTAAAGTTAAAGCTAAAAATAGATTATTAGTAGATTAAACAACATCCATATTATTAATTTTGCTGATATTTAAACCGTGTTAATAGAAATCTAACATATGTACTTCCTGTTGTTTGCTGTAGTCCAGACTGCAGCAGTAGAGTATGTAATTAATTTCATATGTTCAACAAGTTTCAAATAAAGCTGAATGCAAATCATGCCCTAAAGCTCTGTGACTCCGCCGCCGCCACACAGAATGGGTACAATCTGAAGGAAGGAAGGAAGGAGGGAAGGAGGGAAGGAAGGAAGGAAGGAAGGAAGGAAGGGAGGGAGGAAGGAAGGAAGGAAGGAAGGAAGGAAGGAAGGAAGGAAGAAAGGAAGGAAGGAAGGAAGGAAGGAGGGAGGAAGGAAGGAAGGAAGAAAGGTAGCAGGGAGGAAGGAGGGAGGAAAGGAAAGGAAGGAAGGAAAGAGGGAGGAAGGGAGGAAGAAAGGAGGGAGGAAGGAAGGAAGAAAGGTAGCAGGGAGGAAGGAAAGAAGAAAGGAGGGAGGAATAAAGGAATGAAGGAAGGAAGGAAGGAAGGAAGGGAGGAAGAAAGGAGGGAGGAAGGAAAGAAGGTAGCAGGGAGGAAGGAGGGAGGAAAGGAAAGGAAAGGAAGGAAGAAAGGAAGGAAGGAAGGATGGAAGGGAGGGAGGAAGGCAGGAAGAAGGAAGGAAAGGAGAAAGGGAGGAAGGAAGGAAGGAAGAAAGGAAGGGAGCAGGGAGGAAGGAGGGAGGAAAGGAAGGAAGGAAGGAAAGAAGGATGGAAGAAAGGAAAGAAAGAAGGAAGAAAGTAACCTATTATATTTCTAAAGTAACCTTGACAACCCTGTTTATATCTTGTTTGTTTAACTTGATGATGAAGATGATGTATATGTGCAGGACTATTTCCTGGCTGGGTGCGATTACTTCCTGGAGTCACTGTGAGGTTGACTTCTCCTCTAACTCTCAGCAACAAAGCACATTTATAAAGAGCTTTTCTCAAAAAGTTAAACCATCCATTTAAACATTGTTTTACTGACCTGTGTGCGTTGCCGAGTCCTCTGTAGGCTTTCTCCTGATCCTTGACGTGGTTGAGACTCTGAGCCACCGTCAGATACTTCTCATAGTACTGAATCGCCTCCTCGTAGTCTCCCAGAGCATCGTAGCAGTCTGCCAGGTTCCCGTAAGCTCTTCCTCTGTCCAACATGCTCTCAGTCCCGCTCAGCTGCTGCAGCATCGCCAGCTGCTGCTCAAAATAACCAATAGCTTCCTCAAACACCCCCATGTTCATTTTAGTGATGCCCATGTTCCCGTGAACCTGGGCCTCCAGACGGGCGTCCCTGAGCCCCTGCGCCAGGCCGAGCTGCGCCTCATAGCACTGGAAGGTGGTGGCGTAGTCTCCCAGGGCCATGTGCACCGCGGCCAGGTGGCCGAGGGCGCGACACTCCCCCTCCTGATCACCTAGATCCTTACGCACGGTCAGTTCCTGGCTGTGAAACGACAACGCTGTATCCAGCTGGCGGAGCAGCCTGAAGAGAGAATAAAGGGCGAGAATGAGATGCAGTATAATATACATTATATATATAATATAAATATAATGTATATATATATATATAATAAATCAGCCACTAGGGGCAACATTTAGTTAAAGTATTAGAATAAAAGTACTGCAGTATTATAGTGATGTAGTATGCAGTATTACAGTAAAAGTACTGCAGTATTATGAGTGATGTAGTATGCAGTATTACAGTAAAAGTACTGCAGTATTATAGTGATGTAGTATGCAGTATTACAGTAAAAGTACTGCAGTATTATGAGTGATGTAGTATGCAGTATTACAGTAAAAGTACTGCAGTATTATGAGTGATGTAGTATGCAGTATTACAGTAAAAGTACTGCAGTATTATGAGTGATGTAGTATGCAGTATTACAGTAAAAGTACTGCAGTATTATGAGTGATGTAGTATGCAGTATTACAGTAAAAGTACTGCAGTATTATGAGTGATGTAGTATGCAGTATTACAGTAAAAGTACTGCAGTATTATGAGTGATGTAGTATGCAGTATTACAGTAAAAGTACTGCAGTATTATGAGTGATGTAGTATGCAGTATTACAGTAAAAGTAGTGATATATTATTATATATGACATCATTAGATTATTAATAGTGAAGCATCAGTGTTAGAGCAGCATGTTACTGTTGTAGCTGCTGGAGGTGGAGCTAGTTTATACTACTTTATATACAGTTAGCTAGTTTATACTACTTTATATACAGTTAGCTAGTTTACACTACTTTATATACAGTTAGCTAGTTTATACTACTTTATATACAGTTAGCTAGTTTACACTACTTTATATACAGTTAGCTAGTTTACACTACTTTATATACAGTTAGCTAGTTTATACTACTTTATATACAGTTAGCTAGTTTATACTACTTTATATACAGTTAGCTAGTTTATACTACTTTATATACAGTTAGCTAGTTTACACTACTTTATATACAGTTAGCTAGTTTACACTACTTTATATACAGTTAGCTAGTTTATACTACTTTATATACAGTTAGCTAGTTTACACTACTTTATATACAGTTAGCTAGTTTACACTACTTTATATACAGTTAGCTAGTTTATACTACTTTATATACAGTTAGCTAGTTTATACTACTTTATACAGTTAGCTAGTTTAGTAATATAATATATTATATTATAAATGTGAGGGCTGGTGAGATGATTAATGGGAGAGGAAAGAAGAAAAAACTAAGTTCTGATACACAAATGTGTTTTCAGTTTTTGGACTTTTTCTCTAATCTTTGATTTTTGCTGAAATATTGGATCATTTGAACATTTATTGAAATGAAAGCATGTGAGAAGTTTAGAGGGAAAAATCACTATTTGGTGGAGCTGTTAACAACTCATAGACATCTGAAATATGAGCTGAACTAAAGCTGTTAAATAAAAGTGGTGTAGAAGTATAAAGTAGAATCAAACAGAAATATTAAATACAAGAACTACAACATTTTATTTAGTACAGTACTTAAGTAAATGTACTTTAGCAACTTTCCACTGCCTGAATCACAGCTGAACATTTTTATTGACGTTATTACCTGTGAACTGATCCAAGTGCTGAGTATGCGTCAGCCTCCATCTTCTGATCGTTGACTTTCTGAGCCAGCGCTAACTGCTGCTGGTAAAACCTTACAGCTCCTGGAAGATCACCTCGACACACACACACATCCCCGAGGTTCCCAAACGCCCTGAAAACCGCCTGCTGACAAAGACAACCACACAGACGCTGATTAACAACCACTTCCCTTGTAAAAGATAGGTTTATACAGTTTATTGAGTGAATGCAGCATTAGTGGTTGACCTGTGTGTTATCCAAGGCTTGAGTTATAGAGAGCAGGTATCTCTGGCACTCCTCTGCCTTGTTGTACTCCCCGAGTGCTTTGTAGGCCAGACCCAGGTTACAATAGGCTTTTGCTTGGGCTAATTTGTCTTGGAGGTCTTTCGCCAAAGCCAAGTCCTGCTCATAATACCTAGAAGAAGAAAGCATTTAGATATAAATACACACACATCTTTAACCCTCCTGTTGTCCTCGAGTCAAGGAAGGAGGGGAGGAAGGAAGGAAGGCAGGAAGGAAGGAAGGAAGGTAGGAAGAAGGAAGGAAAGGAGGAAGGAAGGATGGAAGGGAGGAAGAAGGAAAGGAAGGAAGGAAGGATGGAAGGGAGGAAGAAGGAAGGAAAGTAGGAAGAAAAGAAGGAAGGAAGGATGGAAGGAAGGAAAGAAAGAACAGTCAAAACAGACGGGGTCAAAGGTTAAGGTTGAAAGGTTGACAGTATCATATAAAGTGTATTTTCTGTATGAGTAATGTGAAGTTGAGACTGAGGGGAAACAGTAAAAACCAAAGACTCCATGTTTTTTATGGCTGCACCATTTCATCAAATTTGGAGAAAGTTTAGGATCCCCATTAGAATTTATGAGCATTTTCAGATTTGCACTGTTAAGTCTGGTTTAATAAGACTCTGATGCTTGATTTTCTACCTTGGTATGATTTGTTTGGGCAACTCTAAATGAAGCAATCACACTCAGGCATCAACCAAAAACACCTCAGTCCAGCCAGATCTCCGATAGACTAAAAGGCTTGACTTGGACTTGCCCCAAAAGACTGAAACTGCTCGAAACAAGATCCAATCTGGACTAAGACTAGTCAGATGACCATGTTCAGGACACATCTGACCAATGAGTGGAGTTGTTGTCCTCATGTTGCTTATAGTGATGCAATTAGATTTACTTGGATTTACTTTTCTGTGTGAAAATGAGTCAAAATAAGCTCTGCAGGTCTGAAAATGCCCTAAAAGGTTCTTTAGGTTCGAACGATGTTGGGCTCCACAGCACAAGTTTATAACCCACCAACAGGTTTATGAGGTTGAAGTGCAAGTATATGTGTGAAGTATGTGTGAGATTGATTTTGTCTCTGACCTGACGGCGTCTCGGTACTGTCCAAGGCAGTAGTGAGCATAGCCGAGGTTGTGGCAAACCTTTCCTTCTCCCTCCAGGTCCTGCAGGCCCGGTGCCAGAGTCAGGTACTGCTGGTAGTACGGCAAGGCCTGAGCGTACTCACCTCTCCAGCTGTGGAAGTTACCCAAGTTTGCTGTAAAAGGGGGAAAAAATTACATTCATCAATTGAACTTGTTGCATTTCTTTCCTAAACCCTAAAAGCCATCCTTCTTTTCTATCTTACCCAGGCGAGGAGTTCTGGTCCTCTGAAATGAGGCCAACGCGGAAGTAACTTAGAACTGCATTCTATCAAAAGGCCACCAGGGGGTGACCGTCTCTATACAAGTCAATGGAGAATTCACCAACTTCTCACTTGATTTCTAACCTCAGTAAACGTTTTCAAAATGTGTTTATGGTCTCAATCGCTAGTTTAAAGCCTTCTTCAATGCAGTATGATGTTCATTTGGGACATTTTGGCCTCCCTGATTTTATATTTGACGATAAAGCAGGGTATGCATTAGGGCGTGGCTACGTCCTGATTGACAGGTTGATTGCCCAATGTCCTCCAGATCCAGCCCTCGCAACCATAGCAACCTCCCTGCTCCGCCCATGGCCCCGCCTCATGCTCATATAAGTAGAATCCGTGTTTTTATTTTTCCCAGCATGCACCTGAAATTTTCAAGATGGCGCTGCCTAGATTAGAAACTATTGGCTTCCGAGCAGCAGTCCACAAACCAATGGGTGACGTCACGGATGTTACGTCCATTTCTTTTATACAGTCTATAATCTTACCTAGTGCTCTCGCTTCGCTTTGAGTGTCTTGGAGCTCTCGAGCGATGGTCAGGTGATGAAGGTAATGCTGCAGAGCTCGGTCATGAGCGCCCAGAGCTTGGTACGCCACAGCTAGGTTACCATGTGTGGAGGCCTGAGACGGACGATCATTCACCTGAAACATGAAGATAATCAATCAATCAATCTTTATTTATAAAGCACCAAATCACAACAACGTCATCTCAAGGCTCTTTACACATAGAGCAGGTCTAAACCAAACTCTTCAGGTTTAATTTTAACCTTCGTGTCGTCCTCCCTCCTTTCCTTCCTTCTTACCTTCCTCCCTCCTTTCCTTCCTCCTTCCCTCCTGTCCTTCCTTCTTCCTCCCTCCTTTCCTTCCTTCTTTCCTCCCTCCTTTCCTTCCTTCCTTCCCTCCTTTCCTTCCGCCCCCCTTTCCTTCCTCCTTCCCTCCTTTCCTTCCTCCCTCCTGTCCTTCCTTCCTTTCCTTCCTTCCCTCCTTCTCTCTTTCTTTCCTCTCTCCTTTCTTCTTTCCTCCCTCCTTTCCTTCCCTCCTTCCCTTCCTTCTTTTTCCCTCCTTCTTTCTTCCCTCCTTCCTTCCTCCCTCCCTCCCTCCCTCCTTTCTTCTTTCCTTCCTTCTTTTCTTCCCTCCTTCTCTTTCTTTCCTCCCTCCTTTCTTATTTCCTCCCTCCTTTCCTTCCTCTAATTCTTCCTTGCCTCCTTTCCTTCCTCCATCCCTCCTTCCTCCTTTCTTCTTTCCTCCCTCCTTTCCTTCCTCCCTCCTTTCCTTCCTTCTTCCTTCCTCCCTCCCTCCTTTCCTTCATTCTTCCTTCCCTCCTTCCCTTCCTCCTTCCTCCCTCCTTTCCTCCCTCCCTCCTTTCCTTCCTTCCTTCTTCCTCCCTCCCTTCCTTCCTTGACTCAAGGACAACAGGAGGGTTAAAGAGACCCAACATTCCCACATGACCAAGCACTTGGCAACAGTGGTAAGAAAAAACTCCCTTTTAACAGGAAGAAACCTCAGAACCAGACTCAAAGTGGGCGGCCATCTGCCTCGACCGGTAGGGGTAGAGGGGAGAGAGAGGAAGGATAATGCATTTCACAAATTCTGTTTCCTTTGCCACATCAAGTGCTGAAATGTTGCTTGAGAAGACTGTTGGGATTTACCTCCAATGAGATCTGTAGTTCTTGTCGGTGGTATCGGACAGCTTGGTCGTAGATGCCCAGTGCGTGGTAGGCGTTTCCCATGTTACCATACGCTCTCCCCTGGGCGGCGTAATCACCCAGCTCCTGGGCGAAGGACAGGTGGGCTTTGTGGAGCTTCAATGCTCTGTCATACTCTCCCTTCATCTGGTGTATGATGCCTGAAACAGACGTAAGAAGAGAAAAAGGAGAAATTGAGATGCTGGAAAACAACATGAAATTAAAGTTCCAGGTCTGAGCTGATTGAATTTTAAAGCTGCTGAAAGGTTTTTGGGGCAAAGTCATTTGAAAGAGGTACAAGCCAAAGTCTCGAGAGTCATTTGAGACAAGTCTGCCAAGTTTTAAGGTTGTCAACAGAGTAATTTTTGTCTTTTGGGGCAAGTCCAAGTCAAGCCCTCCAGTCTATCAGAAGAGCCAAAGTCTACTAGTAGCTAAATGTGTTCAAATCAAGAGTCAGACCATTTGAGGCACTTTCAATCAAATTATTTGAGAAAAGGCCAAATCAGGTTTCAAGTAATTTAAGTGTAAGTAATTTCAGAGGAGTCAAATCAGGTCTAAAGTCAATTGAGACGTATGTGATGACATCTTAAGTGTTTTTAGACAAGTCCAAGTCAAGTTCTACATTTATTAACAGAGATGTTTTAGTCCAAGTTTAACCTCAAGTCTTTTTTTTTTGTTGCTAATCAAGAATAATCAAGTGTTTCACGTCTGAATGATGACCATTAAAATTAAACTTTTGAACATTTTTCTTTCAAATCTGTGTTTTTTTATGTAGCTTAGACTGAGTTCTTGCAAAGCACTGGCCTAATAGAACACATGCAAGGTATTTAGCTATGCAATTTTATTCTTGTTAAATGTTTAATGATATTTTACTGGGTCAAAAACTTAAGATGCGGAGGAATTCAAATCTCAAGTCAAGTCAAATAGTGAGTTAGTGTGATAGCAACCAAATTAAATCGTATCTCAAGCTTCTGTAACAGCACCAAGTCTCTCGTCTACATCTCTGGTGGTTGGTTTACCCAACACTGATTTGATATGTAGTGAAAATCAAACAGCTTTTACTGCACATGGAGGATTATGAACATTGTAAATTTCCCAAATGATGCACACATATATACATACTCAACATGCAAAATAAGGTGCAAGGTTTATATGTACATGTTTATATGTATATGTGATTATAGATATTTGCACATGCTTCTCGGAGCCATGAGAAACATGAGTGCAGAAGAGTAAATAATTGAAAAGCTACAGTGGGAAATTAAACAAATCTAATAATAATATGTGCTGCTGTGGATCCTCCAGCTTCAGAACTACATATGCAGAAATCCAGAGGAGAGTTACGAACACTTCCTCTGTCTCTCTGTCCGGGGAAAAAGGAGCCGGGTAACTCGGTTCCCAGTTGCCTTCCCAACTTTCTGAGTGACGATGTGTCTTTCCCAGCTATCAACAACCTAGTTTAGGGAGCCAAAGTAAGGCAAAAGTTGGAAGAGAGAGAGGACAAGTTAAGGAATAAGACTGGGACACAAGAGAGGAAGACAGTAGCTGAAGGAAAGTTAGGAAAGTTGAGCACAGGGGAGTTTATAGTGTGCCGATGAATACTGGGAAATTACATACGTTTACACACAAGACTCTCAAAAATAAAAATCCTGAGCTTGTATTTGTGTCTGTTTGGAGACAGGGTTAACCTTCATCTGCCTTCCTACTGTTATTGTGTTTACATGCAAGAAAATAACTTGATTATAAGCAGATTGAGGCAATGGTGTGATTATTGCAGCTCTCAAGAAAACACCTTTATTAAAGTACAAATCAGAGCTAATGTAACTAGATTAACAGACCTGGATTACTGAGCTATTCTTCAAGTTAGTGTTGCACATGTTGCATCTTTTCAGTCTTTATTTACTTCATTATAATGCTCCACATGTGCAAGAAATATCCTGAGGGGTAAAATCCTTCTACTTTACTTTATTTATATATTCTTACACATTGTCTTACCAATTTACTACAGCTACTGTGCATTTTTTAAGGCAATAAGCCAAGTGACAGTTTGCTAAGCCTTAGTTACTGTTGCTACATATCAAGCTTTCCATGCTAACACAACGTAGTTCACATTTTCCTTCCAAATTCACGGTAATAATTTCACACATAAGTGAATAAAATCAGCTGGCTTCTTTAATGTTTTCTTAGCTGATCATAATGATGTTTTATGGGCTGACATGACTACTGCTGCTTGTAGTTTTATCAGCTATAGCTAACTAGTTAATAAGCGCTAGCTAACTAGCTGATAAGCGTTAGCTATAGCGTTAATTTCTCAGGGGCGTTCAGAGGACGTTGGGAATCACGAGAAGCAGTATTTT
Organism: Scomber colias; assembly: GCA_021039105.1. Classification (NCBI taxonomy): domain Eukaryota; kingdom Metazoa; phylum Chordata; class Actinopteri; order Scombriformes; family Scombridae; genus Scomber; species Scomber colias. The sequence goes on from JAJDFG010001038.1 coordinate 19,087, forward strand.
TGTAAGGAGGGTGTCCGTTTTAATGTCAGCTACATTCAGATGCCACATTTTCATAATTTCATCATTAGACTTTAGGTTTCTTTCCCCACAGTTTTACATGCATACCTAAAGTCAAATTTGTGTCTTGGGCTCCGAGTGCTACCAAAACATGGATGACCTACGCTCAACACTGAACCTGACGCCTCCTGACAGACACGCGGAGAACTATGGGAGAACTCTGCTACTGCTCTGCTTTCTACACAGACATGCACTAGCTCCTCTGTCCTCTCCTCTGCTTTATTTGTCAGTGGTTTGTGTTTCAGCTTCAGTTTGTAAAGTGTATTAAAATTCTTATAAACTTATTTACCGTCTGAAAGCAGCCCCTCCTCTGAACCAGCAGCAGAGGGAGGAGGACAGAGGACAGCTGTCTGATGTCTGTGTTGTTTTGATGATTATTTATTATTATTATGATTATTGTTATTCATTTTACTGACATTTTTCATTTCATACCAGTGAGATATTTATGTATTATATATTATGTATGTGTTATATATTTATTTATATGTAATTTATGTGAAGACTTTGCTGACTGTAGAAAGAATAAACCTTTTCTAATCCTGTTCTGAATTTATTCTTTAATTTCTTTAAAGATAATTAAAAACATACAGTTCCCTGAGTAATGAAAAAGAACTGATAAGAGTATTGATAAAGGATCAGGCTGACAAAAGAAGGCATATAAAATTAGATAAAGATACAATTTAAAACCATATTCATCCCTGCAGCTTGTTAGTGGCTCCAGCTTGACGATGGGAAGATGAGAAAATCAAATCCATATATGAGCCTGTTTAACCAATGTTTTATGATTATTATATTTATGGGACACAGTGTGTTTGTTTGAATAAATATTGTAATGATAATAGTGAAAAATGCATCGTTTTAGTCAAAAAACATCAGATTTTCCTTGGTGGAGAACAACTAACCCCGTCCCCACCAAAACCATTATGACCCATTGAACTCATCATAGCAACTTTAGTTCAGACTTTCTGCAAAACTCCTGCAGATCAGATCATTTAATCAGCTGGATTGCATCATAAAACTACAACAATCAACCAAATTACAATTAATAAGAACACTTCTTGTCTGGCACAGATGCTAAATTACAGCTTTCTGCAGTTCGTGATCTAGATAATATAACAAAACCTAATTAAAATTTCTAACTATTGCATTTGTTTAACACTCATAAGTATAATTTCTATTTCACATTACTTTTCCACTCTTGGGAAACTAATGATATGATATTCCTGCTGTCCAGTTAAATCAAATCTGCTATCTGGCTCTCAGTGACATGGCTTTAGATATAACAGAATAATAATCAACATTAATATTTAGGGAAGACAATTAGCTTATATTTTAATTGGGACCTGAATAATGGATGGAGGAGGAAGGGTGCTGGCCCGAAAAAGGATGAGAAATACTGCGTTAACTTCCTGAGTTGTTTAAAAACTGTCTGAGGATGACTTTTTTTTTTTTTTTTTTTTTTTTTTTAAAGTTCTCAGCTTTTTTAAATTAAAAATAAAGTATTAAAACCTCGTCCTGTCAGCTGAGTTCACTCCAGCTTCCCATGTGATCCTCTAGATGAGCAGTAAAGAAAATGGACGGATGGATGGACAATATAAAAAGGAATAATTCACCCTTCATGGCTTTAGAGATTATATGATATCCCTTCCTCCTTCCTTCCCTCCTAACTTTCCTTCCGTCCTTCTCTCCTAAATTCCTTCCTCTTTTCATCCTTACTCCTTTCCTTCCTTCCTTCCTTCCTTCCTTCCTTCCTTCCTTCTTCCCCACCACCCTTCTTTCTTTGCTCCCTCCTCCTTCCATCCATCCTTCCTCCCTCCTTTCTTTCCTTCCTTCCTCCTTCCTTCCCTCCGTCCTTCTCTCCTAAATTCCTTCCTCTTTTCATCCTTACTCCTTTCCTTCCTTCCTTCCTTCCTCACTCTTTTCTTTAATTTTTCCTTCCTTCTTCCCCTCCACCCTTCTTTCTTTGCTCCCTCCTCCTTCCATCCTTCCTCCTTTCCTTCCTTCCTATCTTCCTTCTCTCCTAAATTCCTTCCTCTTTTCGTCCTTACTCCTTTCCTTCCTTGCTTCCTTTCTTCCTTCCTTCCTTCCTTCTCTCCTTCCTTCCTTCCTCTTTTCGTCCTTACTCCTTTCCTTCCTTGCTTCCTTTCTTCCTTCCTTCCTTCCTTCTCTCCTTCCTTCCTTCCTCTTTTCCTCCTTACTCCTTTCCTTCCTTCCTGCGGTCCTTCCTTCTGTCCTTCCTTGATCTGAGGACAACAGGAGGGTTAATATAAATGTGCTTTTCTGTTATTTGGTCAAATATAATGGGGGAAAATATACTGGACAATAAAGATGAATGTTATATTAAGAGAAAAGACTTTGGGGATGAAGACTATTTAACTCATCTCAGGTAAAAAAGAGTGTAAACCTCCTTTAAATATAATAAAACAGTAGATGTATCAGCCCTGAATGGAGCTTTCTAATGTGACCTTTAATCCCCAAAATTTAAAAGAGACTAAAGAAAGAGACATAATCCTCCAAACTCTTTAGATACTGAATATCTTACTCTTATTTTATACAGTAGTGGTTTAGTCAGTTATCAAACTCAAGGTCTTATTGGAAATGAGTCATTACGATCCATGTAGGTGTTTATTTTGTCATTTACAGTACTCATCAATGTGCTTTTTGTGTTATTTGGTCTAACATAACTCTGTTGGGAAGATGGGAAAATATACTGGACAATAAAGATGAATGCTATGTTAAGAGAAAAGGCTATTTAATCAATCTCAGGTAAAAAAAAAAGAGTGTAAACCTCCTTTAAATATAATATAACAGTGGATATATCAGCCCTAAATGGAGCTTTCTAATGTGACCTTTAACCCCCCAAAATGTAAAAAAGCCTAAAAAAAGAGCCAAACAGACCAAAAGAGCCTCCAAACTCTTTAGATACTGAATATCTAACTCTTATTTTTATTTTATCTAACTCAAGGTCTTATTGGAAATGAGTCATTACGATCCATGTAAGTGTTTATTTTGTCATTTACAGACACTTTTGTCCAATTCTGATTTTCATTTTGTGGTTTTAGCAAGAGCCTTGAAAATTTGGTACAGGTGAATCATTTTTCACATAGTTTTGAATTCCAAACCCAATCCTGTGTGACTCCTTCCAACTCTGAGAAAATCTACTTTCCGGCACATTTAAGTGTCCAATGTGTTTGATGCCATAAAAAAAGCATATTTGAGAATTTTCTTCCAGTTTTTTTTGCATGCATCTTCTAATCAACATCTCCTCTATTGATCCAAACCATTGATTTAAATAATTTCAGACTTTTAACCCCTTCAATGCCAGAAAATAGAGTCCCTGGTAAAAAAAAAAAAATGGTGAAAAAAGCACATTAAAAGGTGATTATTTCCTATATACTGAAAGCAAATTGAATTTGGTTTGGAGGGATTATAACAGTCTTGGATATGTCTCATTGATGAGTAACAAGATTGATTTCCTGGGTTTTTTAATTTTATTGTGGTTTAGTCACAATCTATTATCAAACTCAAGGTCTTATTATGATCCATGTAGGTGTTTATTTTGTTATTTACAGCACTCAGCTTATAATATGACAATCTGATCACAATCTGCCACACATAGGAAACCCTGAAAACCGACCATCTGATCCACACTGTCTGTCTAACCGCCAATGCACTGTGTGAAAAAGCTTCAGATATAAAGAAAAAAAACCTACGTATTATATATCAAAATACATTATTATTCGTACAGTAAAGACAGAGAGGAGGATGGAGGGATGAAAGAGGGGTTACGGGAGAGGAAACGGGGGGATACAGGGGGTGTCGAGACACCAGATGGAAGAGGTTACATGTGGCTTTCATGTCAGACACACAGAGAGAGAGACTGAGTCCGTCTTCCAAAAACCAAGCTGGCAGATTTCCAGCTCTGTTGTACAATGAGACACGATGCTGCTGATAATATATACTTTACTTATTGTCATTAAATGTGTTTAAAAGAGCCAACGATGATCTCATCTACTGAGCAGTGATGATTATGTATTCAAAACCTTTACTGATGTTAAAAACCATTAAAAACAATGGGAGAGAACACACAAACACACACACACACACACACACACACACACACACACACACGCACGCACGCACGCACACACACACACACACACACGCACACACACACACACACACACACACACACACACACACACACACACACACACACACACACACGATCCTGCTGCCAGAAATACTCACTAGAGCACCGAATTCATGAAGAAAACATTAACACAGGCAAATAAAAATGAGGACAAATGAAAAACAACAGAAGCCGAGTGGTGAAAAAAGAAAGACAATAAATCTCTGCACACAAACATAATGAATTAAAATTAAGTTTATAAACACATCTTCACATCTTTAATCAGAAGATTATAGACGGGTGTAAAATACAAAAAACCATCAGTCTCATGCTGCAAAACTGGAAAACTAAACAATCTTTAAAAAATAATGATGCATGTTTGATTCTCGGTCTCATTATTATTTTCTTTGTTTGGAGGTGGACGTCATTAGATTATTAATAGTGAAGCATCAATGTTAGAGAGCAGCATGTTACTGTTGTAGCTGCTGGAGGTGGAGCTAGTTTATACTACTTTATATACAGTTAGCTAGTTTATACTACTTTATATACAGTTAGCTAGTTTACACTACTTTATATACAGTTAGCTAGTTTATATTACTTTATATACAGTTAGCTAGTTTATACTACTTTATATTCAGTTAGCTAGTTTATACTACTTTATACAGTTAGCTAGTTTATACTACTTTATATACGGTTAGCTAGTTTACACTACTTTATATACAGTTAGCTAGTTTATACTACTTTATATACAGTTAGCTAGTTTACACTACTTTATATACAGTTAGCTAGTTTATACTACTTTATATACAGTTAGCTAGTTTATACTACTTTATATACAGTTAGCTAGTTTATACTACTTTATATACAGTTAGCTAATTTATACTACTTTATATACAGTTAGCTAGTTTATACTACTTTATATACAGTTAGCTAGTTTATACTACTTTATATACAGTTAGCTAATTTATACTACTTTATATACAGTTAGCTAGTTTAACGCTACTTTATATACAGTTAGCTAGTTTATACTACTTTATATACAGTTAGCTAGTTTACACTACTTTATATACAGTTAGCTAGTTTACATTACTTTATACAGTTAGCTAGTTTACACTACTTTATATACAGTTAGCTAGTTTATACTACTTTATACATAGTTAGCTAGTTTATACTACTTTATATACAGTTAGCTAGTTTATACTACTTTATATACAGTTAGCTAGTTTATTTATACTACTTTATATACAGTTAGCTAGTTTATACTACTTTATATACAGTTAGCTAGTTTATATTACTTTATATACAGTTAGCTAGTTTATACTACTTTATATACAGTTAGCTTGTTTAGTCCAGTGGTTCCCAACCTAGGGGTGGGGCCCCTCCAAAGGGTCAGCAGATAAATGTGATAAATGTTTCATCTTTTTGGTTTCATCTTTAACAATGTGTTGTATTTTAAAAGCTTGTTATATTATCCATTGTGTCAAATCTTAATGTGAAAAGTAACTAAAGCTCTTAAATAAATGTAGTTGAGTAGAAAGTACAACATTTCCCTCTGAGATGTAGAACGTAGCATCACATGGAAATACTACAGTAAAGAACAACTACCTCAAAATTGCACTTAAAAGGCACAAAATTAGCTGTTTAAAATATGTAACATGTTAATTTTGTGCATTTTCCACCACTTCACATGGCCTGAAGTCTGCAGTAGGATGCATAGGACACATTCTTACGGCATGCTCTGGTTTCATAGATACCGGCTTATGTGTGACTCATTTTATATGCATGCTTTTTTCTCTCTTTTCTTTTCTTTTTTGTGGTGCATACAAGTCTTATATGTGCAGTTCTCAACAGTAAAGGTGCAGAAAGATAAAAAACCTGGAGCTGACTATTTGGTGAAATCCTAAACAATCCTAAATGCACCTGACACACTGTGCTTTTTGACTCACATAAGCTCTGTTTCCAACTATTTGTAGGAAGAAAGGTTACACAAGGAAGAGTAGGTGGATGCCGATAAGGAAAGAGAGACATCGCTCGTTGGGGTCTTCCCTTTTCCTTAAGAGGATTATAGAGCTGCCTGCAGAGTTGGCTGGCTGTTAGAGCTGAGTACACTGACACCCCTCCTCCTAAACACAGCCAACACAGGAGTTTAGGGCACACACACACACACACACACACACACACACACACACATAAAAAAACACACACATGCTGAATCTCCCTTAAGGCTAAAACGACTCTACACTTGTGAGAGGTGTAAGGGTGCCAGCTATGTGGAGATACTCTGCAGGACTTTGGGAATCCCCATCGTGTAGTGGAGGGAAAGGGGAAGGGGGGGGCAGAGCGGTGGGGATTAGAGGTGTGGAAAATTAGCTGAGATCTGATGACGGGGGATTCGGCTGAGACAGCACGGAGAGATTAGAGGAGAAGAGTTGTGATGATCTCCGGGTCTCTTTTCTCCACAGAGAGGAGAGTATGGAAAAGGAAAAGGAAAAGGCTCCGTCATCAATGAGCTGAACCAGGAGAGACAGAAGACACACATGCATCTCTTCCTCCTACATGTGTGTGGCTCTGTTAGTAAGGAAGGAAGAAGGAAGGAAAGAAGGAAGGAAGGAAGGAAGGAAGGAAGGAAGGAAGGAGGGAGGGAGGAAAGAAGGAAGGAAGGAAGGAAGGGAGGAAGGAAGGAAGAAGGAAGGAAAGAAGGAAGGGAGGAAGGAAGAAGGAAGGAAAGGAGGGAGGAAAGAAGGAAGGGAGGAAGGAAGAAGGAAGGAAAGAAGGAAGGAGGGAGGGAGGGAGGGAGGGAGGGAGGGAGGAAGGGAGGGAGGGAGGGAGGAAGGAAGGAAGGAAGGAAGGAAAGAGAAAAGGAGGGAGGGAAGAAGGAAGGAAGGAAGAAGGGAGGAAGGAAAGACGGAGGGAAGAAAGAACTAGATATATCACACTATATATGTAAGTATATACTAACATGTGACAACCAACCCCGCTCTCCCCTATTTCATCTCTATGTGTTCATGTGCTTATAGCCAATGAAGCTGCTTTTAATAGACTATGCAGTTATGGCCCAAAAACATGCTTTATGAGGTCACAGTGATCTTGACCTTTGACCTTTGACCACCAAGTTCATCCTCCAGTCCAAGTGGACGTTTGTTCCAGATATAATGAAATTTCTCTCCAGGTGTTCCTGAGATATCACGTTCATGAAAATGGGGACAGACGTGAGGTCACAGTCACCTTGACCTTTGACCTCATAAATCCAGTCAGTTCATTCTTTCACTCCGAGTGAACGCTTCAAAGCAATTTCAAGAAATACCCTCAAGGTGTGTGTGAGAGATTGAGTTCACTAGAACGGGACAAGACGGACAAGCTGAAAAAATTACAATAATGTCGATAACTATAAATATTTCAGGCTGCATTTAGATGGAAATGTGAGAGAGACATGAATATTTCTATATGAGTCTTGAGTTTTTACTATTTCATGCAGTCTCAACTCAAGCTCATACCGAACATATACTGGTTGTGATTTTGTGACACAGTGTGGAATAAGATGATTTTTGCAGCATTAAAGCAGCTTCAGCTCATTGTTTAGCTGTCCGGCTGCAGCTTTACTGTTCTGGTTCAATCTCTGAGCTCTCATAGCTTGATTTTCAGAGGAAAAGCTGTTTTAAAAAAGCTAGCTGGAGAACATAGTGGAGCATTTAGCAGCTAAGGAGCCAGATATTTCCCTCGGGAGTCGGTAGAGAGTAAAAACAGAGCTAAAAGAGGGTGAATATTGGACTTTACATTCAGCAGGTGGACAGAAACACGACTCCTAATGAATGATAATGTGTCTAATAAACACAATTTGACATAACCAAGTGATTATATGTTGTATTTATGTACAGTATGTATGTCATTGCTTCATCCTGCACCCATTCAAACAGATATTTATTGTTTGTTGTATGCCTGAAAGAGGAAAGTAAGAAATAAAAAGAAGAAAATATGTGTTGGTGTATGTGTATGTGTATGTATGTATGTTTGTTTTTTTTAATTTCTATTTCTATTTTTTCTCTCCTATAATTTCTATTTTGCTGTAAACCACTGCCTATTTGTTTTGTTTCATTATTTTAACATGTTCGAAATAAACTTAACTAACTTATATGTTGTATTTAAAGCTTTTTTTCCACTGCCTCAAGTTGCCTAACAAAAATCTATTAATGCTTCTTTAATTTCCAGTATTTGCCATTTCCTAATTATGAGGGCCAGTTTCCTGCAGATTTGCCAATAATTCATAAAACACAGAGCAAAGCTTTTCCTTAAAACTTATAGTACAGTGAAGATGAGTTTGTAAAAAAAGTGCCTCAGTGATGTGATTGTTATGATTTGTGCTGATGTTGAAAGTTTGAAAGTCCCATTAGTGTGAGATGAAGAAGCAACTGACCCACTGAAACATCTCTCTGAAGGAAAAAACCATGGCTGAGGCTTTTTTGGGGGAAAAACTGTGCCGACAGGAGAACAGTGAAACTTCTCTCAGTGTTTTTGTTAACTTACATTTGTGAATCATTTATTTTCTGCTGTGAATCACACGAGATCTGAGCATTGATCTGCTCTTACTGAATATAAAGGAGCTGCTTTGAGAAGCCGCAGCTGGATTGGAAACTGATTTCAAAAAAGAAGAGTGGAAAACAGAAATCCCACCAAGTCAAAAGCAGCAGCTGAATTCAAGGTAAAAGGAAAGTACCTACAAAGGGAAGTCTTACTGGGATTTAGAAGAAAAGGAAAAAGGAGAAGTAGTAAATAAGCTTTAAATGTTCCCATCGCTGATAACTGGGAAACTGCCAACGGTCTGTTTGAGATATTTTTGGACGCCGCTGTGCAAAATGTGCAAATAGTTTTTGAAGTTTGGTGTCGTCTGATTTAGATACTGAGTCTGGTTTTATACTGGAGAGAGGAGGAGAGGAGCGAAAGAGAGGAGAGGAGAGGAGAGGAGAGGAGAGGAGAGAAAGGGAAGAGGAGGAGAAAGTGGAGAAGGAGAGGAGAAGAGAGAAAGGGCAGAGGAGGAGAAAGTGAGGAAGGATTAGAGAAAATAAGCAAGGAGAAGAGAGGAGAGGGGAAGGAGAGAAAGGACAGAGGAGGAGAAAGTGGAGGAGGAGAGGAGAGGAGAGAAAGAGAGGAGAGGAGAAAATAAGTAAGGAGAAGAGAGGAGGAGAGAGGAGAGAAAGGGAAAGGACCGAGGTGGAGAAAGTAAGGGAGGAGAGGAGAGTAAACAAAGAGAGGAGAGGAGAAAATAAGCAAGGAGAAGAGAGGAGGGGAGAGGACAGGAGGAGAGGAAAAAGTGAGGGAGGAGAGGAAAGTAAACAAAGAGATGAGTGGGGAGAGGAGAGGAGAGGAGAGGAGAGGAGAGGAGAGGAGAGGAGAGGAGAGGAAGAGAAGAGGAGAGGAGATGAAGAGGAGAGGAGAGGAGAGGAGATGAGAGGAGAGGAGAGGAGAGGAGAGGAGGAGCAAAGAGGAGGAAATGAATGAGGAGAGGAGGCAACAGGCTTGGGAGGAAATAATAGAGGAGAGGATAAAGGAGAAGAAGTACTAAGGGAGGAAAATAGACGAGGCAACATGAAATGAGACAATTAGGGAGGAGAGGAGACAGAAGAAAGGAGGAAATAAGAGAGGGGAGATAAGGGAAGAGAGGAGAGGCCAAAAGAGAGGAAGGAATAAGACAGGAGAAAGGAGAGAAGAAGAGAGGAGAGGAAACAAATAGATAAGAGAAGACCAGATGAGAGGAGAAGAAAGGACAGGAGAAAATAAGGGAGGAGAAGAGAGGAGAGGAGGAAACATGAGAGGATACAATTAGGGAGGAGAGGAGACAAGAAGAAAGGAGGAAATGAGAAAGCAGAAAATAAGGGAGGAGAGGAGAAAGATGATGAGGAAATTAGGGAAGAGGGGAGGCAACATGAGAGGAAAGGAGGAAATAAGAGAGGAGAGGAGTAAACAAGGGAGGACATGACATGACAAAAGAGAGGAAAAAATAAGGGAGGAGAGGATAAAATAAGAGAGGAGTGGAGGCAACATGAGAGGGGGAGAGGAGGAGAGGACAAAACAAAGGAAGAAATAAAGGAGGAGAAGAGAAGAGCAAACAAGCGAGGAGGAAATAATGAGACAGGAGGAGACAAAGAGGAGAGGGAAATGGAGAATAAGTAGTAAGGGAGGAGAGAAGAAGAGACAAGAAGAAAGGATAAATAGGAGAGGAGAAAGGAGAGGAGAAAATTAGGGAGGAAAGGAGAAAGGAGAAAGGAGAGGAAGAAATAAGGGAGGAGAGGAGGCAAGAAAGGAGGGAATAAGGGAGGAGAAAGGAGAGGATGAAATAAGGGAGGAGAGGAGGCAAGAAAGGAGGGAATAAGGGAGGAGAAAGGAGAGGATGAAATAAGGGAGGAGAGGAGGCAACATGAGAGGAGAAATAAGGGAGGAGAGGAGACGAGAAAGGAAGAAATAAGGGAGTAGAGGAGAAAGGAGAGGATGAAATAAGGGAGGAGAGGAGACAACATGAGAGGAGAAATAAGGGAGGAGATGAGGCCAGAAAGGAAGAAATAAGGGAGGAGATAGGATGAAATAAGAGAAAAGGAAATAAGGGAGGAGAGGAAGCAACATGAAGAGGAGAGAACTAGGGAGGAAAGGAGACAAGAAGAAAGGAGGAAATAAGAAAGCAGAGGAGGAAATAAGGTGGGAGAGGAGGGGACAAAAGAAAAGAATAAATAAGGGAGGAGAGGAGACAAGAAGAAAGGAGAAATAGAGGAGTATAAATAGGAGAAGGAGTTGAGGGGGGAGAGGAGGGAACAAAAGAGGGGATTAAATAAGGGAGGAGAGGAGAGGACAGAGGAAAAGATGAAATAAGAGAAAAGGAAATAAGGGAGGAGAGGAGACAAGAAGAAAGGAGGAAATAAGAAAGTAGATGAGGAAATAAGGGACGAGAGGAGAGAAGGAAACAATAGAGGAGAGGAGGAAAAAACAAGTGAAAGAAAACAGAGAGGAGGAGGAAGAGGAGGAGGAGAAGGAGGAGGAGGAAGAGGAGGAGGAAGAGGAGGAAACGAGAGGATAAGAAGACAGAGGAGAGAATGAAGTGTTAAGTCAGCATTCAGAGAGAAAAGTAATCATCTATAAAAGATGATCTGAATCATTGATCTGTAGCAGCAGCCTGTTAGTCTGCTGAGAGCTTTACTACACACACACACACACACACACACACACACTGACACACACACACACACACCATACACACACACTGACACACAAACACACGCACACACTGACACACACACACACACCATACACACACACTGACACACAAACACACACACACACTGACACACACACACACACACCATACACACACACTGACACACAAACACACACACACTGACACACAAACACACACACACACACACACACACTACACACTGACACACAAACACACACACACACACACACACACACACACACTGACACACAAACACACACACACACACACACACACAAACTACACACTGACACACAAACACACACACACACACACACACACACACACACACACACACCATACACACAAACTGACACTGACACACACACACTGACACTGACACACACCATACACACACACACACACACACACACACACACACCATACACACAAACTACACACTGACACACAAACACACACCATACTGTACACACACACTGACATAAACTGACACACAAACACACACCATGCACACAAACTGACACTGACACACACACACACACCATACAGATGTTTGATGAGCCAACACATCTGGATTCAATTATACACTTAAAATATAATGATGACACGCTGAGAAGTAAAGTAAAAGTTGTTTAGTAGTGAATGATGCTGAAGTCCTCATATTACCTGTTGTACACACACACACACACACACACACACACACACACACACACACACACACACACACAGACTGACACACAAACACACACACACACACACACGCACAGATCAAGGAGCGTTGAGTGACTTGTCCACTCAGCTGCAGTGTCGGGTTCGGCGGCTCTCGTATATCACTGTGGCCGCAGAAACCAAAACCTGCTTAATAAAACATGAGCGTTGATTGGCCAGAGAGGCAGTCATGTGATCCCTTCAATAAAAGGCAGATATATATATATGAGGCCAATCATCCAATCTGAGGCTCCGTTGTTTGGTTGATGAGCAGAATAAGGTGTGTTTTATGTTTCTTTATATTTTTACTTTAACGCCTCACACATGTAATAAATAAGAGAGTTAGTTGTGTTTGATGCTGCAGGTCGATGGACAGACCAGATGGAGAGTTGGTCAAGAAGAGCTCAGTCAGTCTATTGAGTGGTGTTGGCGACAGCAGAGCGACAGAGCACAGCGACAGAGCAGAGCGGGTCAATGGGTTAATGAAGGGAGCAGATCAGGTGATACTAAAGGCTGATGGACGGTTTCTAGCAGTCAGGATGAAGAGAGATGAAGAGTTAGAGAGTTAATGTCATTGCATCCTCCAAATTAAACAGTTTAACTATGTGAAGGAAGGATGGCACATATAAGTGGAAGGGAGGAAGTAAGGAAGCACGGAAGGAAGCACGGAAGGAAGGAAGGAAGGAAGGAAGGGAGTGAGTAAGGAAATAAGTAAGGAAGGAAGGAAGGGAGTAAGGAAATAAGTAAGGAAGGAAGGAAGGAAGGAAGGGAAGGAGTAAGGAAATAAGTAAGGAAGGAAGGAAGGGAGTAAGGAAATAAGTAAGAAAGAAAGTAAGGAAATAAGGAAGGAAGGAAGGAAGTGAGGAAGGAAATAAGTATGTAAGTAAGTAAGTAAGTAAGTAAGGAAGGAAGGAAGGAATGAAGGAAGGAAGGAAGTAAGCAAAGAAGTAAGTAAGGAAAGAAGGAAGTAAGTAAGTCAGTAAGGAAGGGAGGAAGGAAGGAAGGAAATAAGTATGTAAGTAAGTAAGGAAGGAAGGAAGAAAGGAAGGAAGGAAGGAAGGAAGGAAGGGAGTGAGTAAATAAGTAAGTAAGTAAGGAAGTAAGGATAGATAGATAGATCACCATCTAAACAAAGACCTTGAATTTAAAGATGAAGGTATAAGCGTAGATTAAAAAGCAACCTCTGTGACTCCATGACTAAATATTGATGTTACTGTTCTCTAGTTGTAAAGCGTGATGCCTTCAGGTACAAACGGCCTCCTGAACCTCAGCGTGCGTGATGAGCCTCCCACTGCCTCCATTGTTCTCTGAGCTTTGAAGGTGTTGTACTGACGGTGTTTAGGGGGGGTTGCTCATAATAGCTTTCACCTATTGTGTCATATTTCTTAGAAGGAAACCTCAAAGCAGACTCCACTGTGTGTGTATTCAGTGCTGCAGAGCAATGCAGACGGTGTTGCTGGCCAGACTCAGGACCAGGCTGGTCAGACTCAGGTCAGGAGCTCAGTCAGCTGATTGAGTCACGCTGGCGACAGCAGAGACAGAGCAGAGTGGGTCAATGTTTAATGAAGGGACGGATTCTATCAGTCAGGATGAAGAGAGATTCAATTCAAAGTTTGACCATGTTACTCCAGGATGGCACATATAAGTGGAAGGGAGGGAGGGAGGAAGGAAGGAAGGAAGGAAAGAAGGAAGGAAGGAAGGAAGGAAGGAAGGAAGGAAGAAAGGAAGCAAGCAAGCAAGGAAGTACGTAAGGAAGTAAGTAAGTAATTAAGGAAGGAAGGAAGGAAGGAAGGAATTAAGTAAGTAAGTAAGTAAGGAAGGAAGGAAGGAAGGAAGGAAGGAAGGGAGTAAGGGAATAAGTAAGTAAGTAAGTAAGTGAGTAAGTAAGTAAGTAAGTAAGTAAGGAAGGAAGGAAGGAAGAAAGGAAGTAAATAATTAAGGAAGGAAGGGAGTAAGGGAGTAAGGGAATACGGAAGTAAGTAAGTAAGTAAGTAAGTAAGTAAGTAAGTAAGTAAGTAAGTAAGCAAAGAAGTAAGTAAGGAAAGAAGGAAAGAAGGAAGAAAGGAAGGAAGGAAGGAAGGAAGGAATTATAAGTAAGTAAGTAAGGAAGGAAGTAAATAAGTAATTAAGTAAGTAAGGAAGGAAGGAAGGAAGGGAGTAAGGGAATAATGACGTAAGTATGTAAGTAATTAAGGAAGTAAGCAAAGAAGTAAGGAAGCAAGGAAGGAAGGAAGGAAGGAAGTATTTAAGGAAGTAAGTAAGCAAAGAAGTAAGTAAGGAAAGAAGGAAGGAAGGGAGGGAGGAATGAAGGAAGGAAGGAAGGAAGGAAGGAAGGCTTGTAGCTCATAATGCTAAAAGGCTGCTGAGATGTAAACTCTGTGAAGAACAAATCAAAGTGGAGCTTTTCATCAGTGGGAACAGAGAGTTCTTGCTTTTGTTCTCGGGTTTGGAGGAAAGCTGTGATAGCGTTCACCTTTCTGCACTTACAATCACTTGCATCACTCTGAGGCGCGTTGTGAAATTGAAATTTATGCAGAATACAATAAAAAAGACATCTCAGTGTTTACTTTTAAGTTTGCAAAGAGACGTAGGTTTGGGTTTCTGAAGTGTGTGTGTGTGTGTGTGTGTGTGTGTGTGTGTGTGTGTGTGTGTGTGTGTGTGTGTGTGTGTGTGTGTGTGTGTGTGTGATTATGTTGCTATCTTTGTGAGGACTGATTTAAATAAAGAATATGGGAGGCAAGTATTGTCTGTGTTTCCAGAGCCTGATATATATTATTCCTCTCTGTTGTTGTCCAAAAAATATTAACCCTCCTGTTGTCCTCGAGAAAAGGAAGGAGGAAAGGAAGGAGGGGGGGGGGAGAAGGAAGGAAAGGATGGAGGAAGGAAGGAAGGAAGGAAAGGAGGGAGGAAGGAAAGAAGGGAGGGAGGAAGGAGTAAGGGGGGAGGGAGGGAGGAAGGAAGGAAGGTAGGTGGGAGGGCGAAAAGGAGGGAGGAAGGAAGGAAGGAAAGGAAGGACAGAGGAAATAAGGAAGGAAGGAAGGTAGGTGGGAAGAAGGAAGGAAGGACAGGAGGGAGGAAAGGAAAGAAGGAAGGAAGGAAGGAAGGTAGGTGGGAGGGAGGGAGGGAGGGAAGGAAAGAAGGAGGGAGGAAGGAAGGGAGGGAGGGAGGAAGGAAGGTAGGTGGGAGGGAGGGAGAGAGGGAAGGAAAGAAGGAGGGAGGAAGTAAGGAAGGAAGGAAGGTAGGTGGGAGGGAGGAAGGGAAGGAAGGGAAGAAGGAAAGGAAGGAAGGAAGGAAGGAAAGAAGGAAAGAAGGAAAGAAGGAAGGAAGGAAGGAAGGAAGGACAGGAAGAAAGAGAGGAAGGAAAGAAAGAGAGAAGGAAGGAAGGAAGAACAGTCAAAACAGACGGGTCAATTTGACCCGGGATGACGACACGAGGGATACTACTTCTTTCTGTCTTTCTTTCTTTCATTCTTTCTTCCTCTTTTTTCTGTCTTTCTTTCTCCTTTTCCTGTCTTTTCTTCCTCACTTTCTCTCTTTCTCTCTTTCTCTCTAAGTGGATAAAATATTCAATATCTATCATTCTTTTGTGGTTACACCATTTGACATTTTCAGGAGCATTCAGTCTTACTTTCGGTTTTTTAAAAATGGTGCAAATGTCGTTTCAAATGATACAAAACCAAAAAAATATAAAAAGTACATTGTAACAAACCTGACGCTGCTTTTAAAACTATTTCTTAAAGATATATTTGAATAGCTCATGTTGCCACTGACCCGTAGATATAATGAGAGGGAGAGACAGAGTTCAACAGCTCACACTAATGTTATCTTAGTGTTGGTCACAGCCACTGATATAACTACGGGGTATCGGAGAGAAGAATGTCGACTTCCTGTTGCCTGTGTAATCATGTGGTCTGAACGTTTCCACAACCAGGTACAGAACTCTTCGTTTGCTAAACTCATACAAGCTTAAAAGCTACAAGAAAATGGAAAAATATGATACAATAAAAAATAAAGGAAGGAATGAATGGAAGGGAGTAAGGGAGTAAGGAAGGAAGGAAGGAAGGAAGGAAAGAAGGAAGGAAGTAATTAAGTCAGTAAGTGAGGAAGGAAGGAAGGAAGAAAGTAATTAAGTAAGTAAGTAAGTAAGTAAGTAAGGAAGAAAGGCAGGAAGGAAGGAAGGAAGGAAAGAAGGAAGGAAGGAAGGAAGGACTGAAGTAATTAAGGTAGTAAGGAAGTAAGTAAATAAGGAAGGAAGGAAGGAAGGAATTAAGGAAGTAAGGAAGTAAGGAAGGAAGGAAGCGATTAAGTAAGTAAGTAAGTAAGTAAGTAAGTAAGTAAGGAAGGTAGGAAGGAAGGAAGGAAGGAAGGAAGGAAGAAAGTAATTAAGAAAGTAAGTAAGTAAGGAAGGAAGGAAGGGAGTAAGTCATTAAGGAAGTAAGCAAAGAAGTAAGTAAGGAAAGAAGGAAGTAATTAAGGAAGTAAGTAAGTAAGTAAGTAAGTAAGTAAATAAGGAAGGAAGGAAGGAAGGAAGGGAGGGAGGAATGAAGGAAGTAAGTCATTAAGGAAGTAAGCAAAGAAGTAATTAAGGAAGTAGGTAAGTAAGCAAAGAAGGAAGGAAGGGAGTAAGGGAATAAGGAAGTAAGTAAAGAAGTAAGTCATTAAGGAAGTAAGCAAAGAAGTAAGTAAGGAAAGAAGGAAGGAAGGAAGGAAGGAAGGAAGGAAGGAAGGAAGGAAGGAAGGAAGGAAATTCATACAAGTTTAAAAGCTAAAAGAAAATGGAACAATATGAACTGCTTACAATAAAAAAATAAAAACCTGCATGCTCAGATTCCTCCGCATTACACAGAACTACTCTCCAGAGACTGAAACCATGATGGCTGCCGTTAGTCTGCGGAGTCCAAACTGTTTGTGGTGAAGGGAACGACGTCATCCAGTGAGGCCCAGTGAGGCCCAGTGAGGCCCAGTGATGCCTTTCTAATAGTTTTTGGACGACAGCGGAGGTCTACGGCTCAGAGGAATGACATATCAGGCTTTTTGGATACACAAACAATACTCGTAAGTAATGAGTTCATTGTTGGTTTGGCTCTAACAAGGGGGGGGTTAACTGCCAGGCTTATCCTTTAATAAACTACAAAAACGGAAGGAAGGAAGGAAGGAGGGAGGGAGAGCGGAAGGACGGACAGAAGGAAGGAAGGAAGGACGGAGGAAATAAGAAAGGAATTAAGGTAGGTGGGAGGGAGGGAGGAAAGGAAAGGAAAGAAGGAAGGGGGGAAGGGAAGGAAGGAAGGAAGGAAGGTGGGAGGGAGGGAGGGAAGGAAAGAAAGAGGGAGGGAGGGAGGGAGGGAGGGAGGAAGGAAGGAGGGAAGGAAGGAAGGGAGGGAGAAAGAAGGAAGGAAATGAGGAAGAAGGAAGGAAAGGAGGGAGGAAGGAAGGAAAGGAGGGAGGAAGGAAGGAAGGATGGTGGAAATAAGGAAGGAAGGAAGGAAGGTAGGTGGGAGGGAGGGAGGAAAGGAAAGAAGGAAGGAAGGAAGGAAGGAAGGAAGGAAGGAAAGAACAAGGGAGGGAGGGAGAGAGGGAGGAAGGAAGGAAGGAAAGAAAGAAGGAAGGAAGGAAGGAAGGAGGGAGGGAGAGCGGAAGGACGGACAGAAGGAAGGAAGGAAGGACGGAGGAAATAAGAAAGGAATTAAGGTAGGTGGGAGGGAGGGAGGAAAGGAAAGGAAAGAAGGAAGGGGGGAAGGGAAGGAAGGAAGGAAGGAAGGAAGGAAGGTGGGAGGGAGGGAGGGAAGGAAAGAAAGAGGGAGGGAGGGAGGGAGGGAGGGAGGAAGGAAGGAGGGAAGGAAGGAAGGGAGGGAGAAAGAAGGAAGGAAATGAGGAAGAAGGAAGGAAAGGAGGGAGGAAGGAAGGAAAGGAGGGAGGAAGGAAGGAAGGATGGTGGAAATAAGGAAGGAAGGAAGGAAGGTAGGTGGGAGGGAGGGAGGAAAGGAAAGAAGGAAGGAAGGAAGGAAGAAAGGAAGGAAGGAAGGAAGGGAGAAAAGGAAAGAAGGAAGGAAGGAAGGAAGGAAGGAAGGAAGGAAGGAAAGAACAAGGGAGGGAGGGAGAGAGGGAGGAAGGAAGGAAGGAAAGAAAGAAGGAAGGAAGGAAGGAAGGTAGGTGGGAGGGAGGGAGGGAAGGAAAGAACGAGGGAGGAAGGAAGGAAGGAAGGAAGGAAGGAAGGAAGGAACAGGCTTATCCTTTAATAAACTTCAGAAACCAACAGGTAGTTTGTGGAAAGCCATTAAGCCGCTGTGTGTTTGTCATCTCGCTGCTTTTTTATTGAACCTTTCAAACAAAACAATATACAGTCGGCTCAGATCAGCGACTGCTCTGAATATGAACCAGCCTTCTGTACACTCTCACATCCTTTTCTTCTTTTATTCAGCAGATGTGCAGACCTTCTATTTTGTTTGCTTTTTTTAAACTTCACAATGCATAAGAGAGGTAATCTGCCACGCTCGTCTTGCTTGTCATCTGCAGTGTTCGTCCTCCAGGGTGACAGAAAGGCTCGATTATATTTTGCTGCCATGCTCTCTGTCGGAGTTTTCAACTTATTCTTTAACATTTTTGGGTGTTTGGCAAACGATTGGATGCAAAACTGGCACAAACTGGTCTGTCGTCTCCTCTCAGACACACAGACTGATCGTCTAGATGACAGTTTAACCCTCCTGTTGTCCTCAGGTCAAGGAAGGACAGGAGGGAGGGAGGAAGGAAGGAAGGAAAGAAGGGAGGAAGGAGGGAGTGTAAAAAGCATTTCAACCATTTAGATTTGAATTGTGGAGCTAGGCTTCACAAACTGTGTTTCAAGATTTCTGTGTTCAGGATTTAGTGATTAGCATAAACCCGCCCCTGCTGCTGTAGAGGTACAAATACATTCAGCACACACTACTACTACTACAGTCTACAGTTAGCCAGTTAGCTGCCGAGCTAGCAGCTGAGTTAGTAGCAGAAAGCTCTCAGACGTAGCGTCCATGTTTCTGGTAGAGGTGGTGACTTTGATTGACAGGTGACACCTGGTAGGGGGCGGGGTTTCAGCTGACTCAGCGGCCACGCCCACAGCGTTTGGCAGCAGAGAAAGAGGCTGATTTTTACACAACTTTGAAGCCTAATTTCATATATTTGGCGATTTTTTTAATCATTCAAAATTGGCAGGGTGGTGAACAACACACTTTTCTGTGGTATGTCAAACTCAGAACACATATTTATTCTGACTTTAAACTTACCCAGGTTGGAGGAGGCTCGGCCCTGTGCTGCTCTGTCTTGCAGCTCCTGAGCGATTTCTAGCTGGTGTTGGTGGTACTGCCAAGCCCTCTCCAGGTCCTGATGATCACAGAGACAATGACATCATGACTTTATATCTGTTTATCCTGTTAACAGCACACAGAGCATGCAGAACCTAACAATATTCCTGTGTAATGTGTCTTTAAATGTTTTTTCTACCAACCTGCATGCATCGGGCAGCGTGCCCCAGACCAGCATATGCTCTCATTTCGATCGGCCTGTCTACCAGCTCCTGTGCCAGCTCCAGGACTCGTGTATGGTAGGATATGGCCTTGTCGAAGTCCCGCTGAGAGTGGTAGGCACTGCCCAGGTTGCTGTACGCCCGCGCCTCCTCACGCCGGTTCTCTAAAGTCTGCAAAAAAGACATTATCACCTCATCATTAGTCGACTTTCCTATAACAGCACTATAAATTTTACATTTTTTGGTTACTGTCTGAGTGTCCGAGGCTCTCGGAAAGCAGATATTATAAATAGTACTGTATGCTTCCCACAGTCTTTTTTGCCATTAGGCCGACATGACTTCAAATAATGTCTCAAATAACTTTTAAGATTAAAAAAACATTGTATCTTGTATTAGGGCTTTCAAAAATAGACTTTAGATTAGATTTCATTCAACTTACCGTCATTGTACAATGTATGAGTACTGAGGCAAGAAAATGCAGTTAGTCATCTAACGAGAAGTGCAAAATAGGGTTAAAAATTGCACAATTACAAACATTATAAGGGTCAGTGACAAATGGTTGGCAATGGACAAGGGTTGGCAAGATGAGCAATTCAAAAATATCTAAAAATAGTTTTAAAAGCAGCATCAGGTTTGTTAAAATGTACAATTAGTATTTTTGTTGGTTTTATATCATTTGAAATGACATTTGCACCATTTTTTACCAAAAGTAAGACTGAATGCTCCTGAAAATGTCAAATGGTGTAACCACAAAAAAAGAGATAAATATTACATATTTTATCACCTACAGTGTATTTAAGTGGACTAATAATGTAAATGTTTCCTGATCTCCATGGTTACCCGGATGAAATGTAATATTTAGAACAATAGTATCCCATTAGCTTTATTTAATATAAAAGTTATAATGTAAGATCATGCCAAACTAGTTGATATGGTGTTTTATTGACTATTTACTGTTTTTAAGCAAGTTGATTTATTTGGTATAAAGTTTTTATGGTTACACCACTTGGACATTTTTGCCATAATCCTCTAATATATTCTCTCTAAATGGATTAAAAGAAGAAGAGAAGGGAAGAAAGGGAAGAAGGAAGGAAGGAAGGAAAGAAGGAAGGAAGAAAGGAAGGAAGGAAGGAAGAAAAGGAAAGAAGGAAGGAAGGAAAGAAGGAAGAAAGAAAGGAAGGAAAGAAGGAAGGAAGGAATGGAGGAAAGGAAGACGGGAGGGAGAAAGGAAAATAGGAAGGGAGGTAGGAAGGAAAGAAGGACAGAGGAAGGAAGGAAGGAAGGAAGGAAGGAAGGAAGGAAGGAAGGAAGGAAGGATTATTCTCTCAAAATGGATTAAAAGAAATATTGGTTGTAAAGTAAAGTGTATATAAATGTTTACACGTATATAAAAGTCTTTACATGGAAAGGTAATATAAAAAAAATATTATGGGTCCTTTATGAAGAAATTTAGCTTGAAATGAATCTCAGATGAGGAAATCACAGAACTCCAAACCAACCAAAGCAGGATTTTCTGTTTGGAATAAAACGAGATGAACAAATCGAAAATAGTTTCACATTACAAGCTGCAACATTTCCAGCTGCAGGGTTTAAAACCGCTAAAACAAAGTTACTTCATAAACTTTCAGTAGTCAGAAGATTTCACTTGAGGGAGTCTTTATTCTGCTTCTCATCTAGTTGTCAACAGATGGTCAATTTGTGTGTTATGGGAAGGAAGGAAGGAAGAAGGAAGGAAGGAAGGAAGGGAGGAAGGAAGGAAGGAAGGAATGAAGGAAGGAAGGAAAGAAGGAAGGTAGGAAAGGGAGGAAGGAAGGAAGGAAAGGGAGGAAGGAAGGAAGGAAAGGGAGGAAGGAAGGAAGGAAAGGGAGGAAGGGAGGAAAGGGAAGAAGAAGGAAGGAAGGAAGGAAGGAAGAAAGGAAGACGGAAGCAAGGAAAGAAGGAAGGAAGGAAGGAAGGAAGGAAGAAAGGAAGGAAGGAAAGAAGGAAGATAGGAAGGAAGGAAGGGAAGGGAGGAAGGAAGAAAGGAAAGAAGGAAGGAAGGAAGGAAAGAAGGAAGGAAAGGAAGAAAGGAAGGAAGGAAGGAAGAAAGGAAGGAAGGAAAGAAGGAAGAAAGGAAGGAAGATAGGAAGGAAGAAAGGAAGGAAGAAAGGAAGGAAGAAAGGAAGGAAGGAAGGAAGCAAGGAAATAAGGAAGGAAGGAAGGAAGGAAGGAAGAAAGGAAGGAAGGAAAGAAGGAAGATAGGAAGGAAGGAAGGGAAGGAAGGAAAGAAGGAAGGAGGAAAGGAAGGAAAGAAAGAAGGAAAGAAGGAAGGAAGGAAGGAAGGAAGGAAGGAAGGAAGGAAGGGAGGGAAGGGAGGAAGGAAGAAAGGAAAGAAGGAAGGAAGGAAAGAAGGAAGGAAAGGAAGAAAGGAAGGGAGGAAGGAAGAAAGGAAGGAAGGAAAGAAGGAAGATAGGAAGGAAGGAAGGGAGGAAGGAAGAAAGGAAGGAAGGAAAGAAGGAAGAAAGGAAGGAAGATAGGAAGGAAGAAAGGAAGGAAGGAAGGAAGGAAGGATTATTCTCTCAAAATGGATTAAAAGAAATATTGATTCCAGGGTTTAAAACCGCTAAAACAAAGTAACTTCATAAACTTTCAGTAGTCAGAAGATTTCACTTGAGGGAGTCTTTATTCTGCTTCTCATCTAGTTGTCAACAGATGGTCAATTTGTGTGTTATGAGAGAAAGCTACAAACACTGAGATGATGTTGGCTGCAGTGTTTGCTGGCTTGCACATTTTTGCACTTCATCCAAAAAACAAATATATCGAGAAGGAAATGTGTGCAGATTGTTGTCTTTTGTTTGTTCGTGTAACATTTGGATAAAGAGCTCCACTGTGATACTTTAAATATTTACAGGCTTTACAACAAGACAGTGTCCTAAATACGCATGATGTTCTTCAGTTTCTACAAGGCTGCGTTAAGCTAATGTGCTAAAAACACACAGTAACATTAGCAGAGCTGCTGCTGTGAGAGAAAACAACACATCTACCTGTTTGAAACACTTGAAATGTGATTATCTCAGTTAGTAATTCTTCAAAATCAAATTACTGGATGAAGCTGAAGGCTTTGCTGTAGAGTTATAAATACATTCAGCGCACACTACTACTACTACAGTCTACAGTTAGCTGAATTAGCCGCGAGCTAGCCGCCAGGCTAACCGCTGAGCTAACCACCGAGGGGAGCGTACCTATGTTCGCCGGGTCCTATTTTCCCCGATCACGGCTAACTCGGTTGCTAGCTCAGCGGCTAACTCCGCTGTTAGCTCGGCGACTTACTCCGCTGTTAGCTCGGCGACTTACTCCGCTGTTAGCTCGGCGACTAACTCATCTGCTAACTCGACTGCTAACTCAGCGGCTAACACAGCTAACTGGCTAACTGTGGACAGGATCATCCCTATGTTCCCCGGTCACATACAAAGCGGGGAACATAGGACCCGGGGAACATAGGGATGATCCCCCACCGGGTTAACCGCCGAGCTAGCCGCTGAGTTAGCCGCAGAGCTAGCAGCCAAGCTAGCGGCAGAAAGCTCTGAGATGTAGTGTCCATGTTTCTGGTAGAGGTGGTGACTTTGATTGACAGGTGACACTTGGTAGGGGGCGGGGTTTCAGCAAAATGTGTAATAACTGCTGCTGCTGTGAGAGAAAACAACACATTCTCCTGTTTGAAACACTTGAAATATGATTAACTCAGTAATTACTCAAAATCAGATGACTGGATGAAGCTGAAGGCTTTTTGTTCAGTGTGTTCGGAGGCTCCGAGGTGGAAACACAACACTTCAGACACATTTTATTATGTTTTCTGTTTTGTTGTGTGTGTTTTTTTACATCTTAGGGCCAATGATAATAATAATAATAATAAGTGTTTCTAATTCACAAGACATGTTTCTGTATGAATGTTACCTTTTATTATATTGTATTTGATGTTTGTTGATATTTGCTAATTATATATATATTGTTATCATGCTCTGTTAATGTTAATAATCTTGTTTTATTTGTATTTATTCTATTTTTAGCTACTTTCACTAGATACTATTTCCTCCAGTATTAAAATCAATGCTATTTTTTTATTTTATATCTTATATTACATTAATATGTTTTGTTCTTTTATGCTGGTTTTATATGAAGCACTTGGTGTATTTTTTGTTTTAGAGCACTTTTAGACCTTTTAGGCTCTTTTTCTAATGTGAAGCACTTGTGTATGTCATTTATAATAAAGCACTTTGAGCTGCATTTCTTGTATGAAAGTTATTAATTCAATGGTTTTGTGACTCCATCTTATATTACTTTATTATTTCTTTTTTGTTCTTTTTTTTTAAAAACACTGCTTTAATCTCCTTTTCGGTGCTTTTAATGTGAAGCATTCATATAAAATTGAATTATAAGTGAATTTATCGGGTTATCTTTTAATTATTTCATGATATACAAGATCCTCCTTATGAATACACAGCTGCTTTTCTCATTTGGAGGCCAAAAAAAAAGAATAAATCCAAACAATATAAAGAAAAGAAAACAAGTATGTCTAGTTTAAAAGCTGACATTAGACAAAGAAAAGGCCCGTAGTGGTTTTACAGCGTTGTTACCGTGCTGTGATAGCTGTTGTGGGAACCTATTAACTCTTTTACAATGTGTTACCCTCAAGTAACACTTTATAAAAAAAAGCATGTGTCTTTAAGTTAGATGATAAATGAACGTGCAGTGAAGCAAAATGACGTTAAAGGATCAGTCTGGGGGTTCATGAAAACACCAAGAACCAACAATTTGTTAGTCCGTCCGTCTCTAAATACTTTCTGACTTCCCTCCTCCGTCTGTGGCTCTCAGCCTCAAGCCTGTTGACGTAAGTCCTTTAAAACAGCTCACAAATATATGGTTTCATTGTTTATAAACAGCTCAGTAATTCCCTAAAACATCTGGGCATTGTAGTTTTTTAGCAAACATTCACTCAAACAGCGGGAAGGAGTAAATTTGTCGTGGGGACTATTTTCAGCGGCGGATGAATCCACATTTGGTGCATTTAGTGAGTATTTCTAGCAGCAGCAGGAAGGTGTGTGTGGGAATGAGTCAGAATAAATTATAGTGTGTGTCACCCAGTGTAGAAAATATAGATTCCCAAAGCTGAATGAACTCAAACATGCACTGTGGTCACTCTGAGAAGGTTTGGTCCAATCAATCAGGAGAGAGGAAAGGAGAGAGGGAAGGAAGGAAGGAAGGAAGGACAGAGGAAGGAAGGAAGGAAGGTAGGAGGGAGGGAGGAAACAAGGAAGGAGGGAGGAAGAAGGAAGTAAAGGAGGGAGGGAGGAAGGAAGGGAAGGATGGAGGGAGGAAGGAAGGAAGGAGGGAAGGAAGGAAAGGAAAGAAGGAAGGGGGGAATGAAGGAAAGGAGGGAGGGAGGAAGAATGGAAGGGAGGAAGAAGGAAGTAAAGAAAGGAGGGAGGAAGGAAGGGAAGGAGGGAGGGAGGGAGGGAGGAAGGAAGGAGGGAAGGAAAAGAGGGAAGGAAGGAAGGAAGGAAGGAAGGAAGGAAGGAGGCAAGGAAGGAAAGGAGGAAGGGAGGAAGGAAGGACGGGGGAAAGAAGGAGGGAAGGAGGAAGGAAGGACGGGGGACAGAAGGAAGGGAGGTAGGAGGGAGGGAGGAAACCAGGAAGGAGGGAGGGAGGAAGGGAGGAAGGAAGGAGGGAAGGAAGGAAAGGAAAGAAGGCAGGGAGGAATGAAGGAAAGGAGGGAGGGAGGAAGGGAGGACGGGGGAAAGAAGGAAGGGAGGTAGGAGGGAGGGAGGAAACCAGGAAGGAGGGAGGGAGGAAGGAAGGAGGGAAGGAAGGAAAGGAAAGAAGGCAGGGAGGAATGAAGGAAAGGAGGGAGGGAGGAAGGAAGGATGGGAGAAAGAAGGAAGGAAGGTAGGAGGGAGGGAGGAAGGAAAAGAGGGAAGAAGAAAGGAAGGACAGACAGAAGGAAGGAAAGAAGGAAGGTGTATTTGTGTATTTCAGTACCTTGGCGATGTCGAGGTGCTGCTCGTGGCACTGAACAGCGTTGGTGAAATCTCCCAGAGCGGTGTACACGGCGCCCATGTTGCCCAGCTGTCGAGCCTCGGAGAGCTGGCACTGGGTTTGTCGTGCCAGCAGCACACACTGTTTGTGGCTGGCCAGCGCGTTGGGGTAGTCGCCGATAGCCGTGTACACATGGCCCAGACTGCTGAGAGCGGTGGACGCAGCCTGGAAGCACACACAAGGATAAAAATACACTGGTTAGGGTTCAAAAGCAGCACAGGAAGTACTTAAATATACACTTTAGAGCATTTACCGTTTACTGAAAAGGATATTAATGTACTATGATGCTGTTCAGACACAACCTGATGTTAAAAAATGGTGGTGTTCCCCTTTAATGATCCATATCTTTGTATTTGCAGCTTTAGGAAGGAAGGAAGGAAGGAAGAAGGAATGAAGGGAGGAAGTAGGAAGGAAGGAAGGAAGGTAGGAAAGGAAAGGAAAGGAAAGGAAAGGAAAGGAAAGGAAAGGAAAGGAAAGAAGAAGTAAGGAAGGAAGGAAGGAAGGAAGGAAGGGAGGGAGGGAGGGAAGAAAGGAAAGAAGGAAGGAAGGTAGGTAGGAGGGAGGGAGTAAGGGAGGAAGGGAGGAAGGAAGGAAGGTAGGTAGGAGGGAGGGAGGGCGGAAGGGAGGAAAGAGGGAGGGAGGAAATAAGGAAGGTAATGGGGAGGAAAGAAAGAGAGAGGGAGGGAGGAAGGACAGAGGGAAGGATGGAAGGAAGGAAGGGAGGGAGGGAGGAAAGAAGGAAAGGGGAGGGTGGGAGGAAAGACGGAAAGAAGGACAGAGGAAATAAGGAAGGTAATGGGGAGGAAAGAAAGAGACAAGGAGGGAGGAAGGACAGAGGGAAGGAAGGAAGGAAGGGAGGAAAGAAGGAACCTTCGAACCAGACGGGGTCAATTTGACCCAGGAGGACGACACAAGGAGGACATGTGTTACTCTCCCCCCATCCCTAAATGGAAATAATGTCCTATATGAACACACACACACACACACACACACACACACACACACACACACACACACACACACACTGGAGGCTACAGGACTGAAATCTAATCTTTCACCATCCTATTAGACCTGCTGTGAGAGTCTCACTCTCCACCACAAACACCACCACCACCACCACCACCACCACCACCACCACCACCACCACCACCACCGCTGCTCTGCATCAGGTTCCTCCACTTCTATTATTACTCTGCTTCAGTTTGCACCACATACACTTTTATTTTACAACACTCTGAGCTGTCTAATGATTTCTAGCAGAGCTCGCCCTGCTAATTACTGGCTTCTTCAGGCATAATACCATGCAAATCATTGATGAGCGCTTCAGCTTCAGTTTGTGCTGCTGTTACTGTTACTCGTGCATGAAATCAGGGGCCATGAACTCTCTCTCTCTCTACTGTATGTGTCTCTCTCTCTCTCTCTGTGTGTCTCTCTCTCCCTCTCTGTGTGTCTCTCTCTCTGACTCTCTCTCCCTCTGTCTCTTTCTCTGACTCTCTCTCTCTCTCTCTCTGTGTCTCTCTCTCCCTCTGTCTCTCTCTCTGACTCTCTCTCCCTCTGTCTCTTTCTCTGACTCTCTCTCTCTCTCTCTCTCTGTGTGTCTCTCTCTCTCTCTGTCTCTTTCTCTGACTCTCTATCTCTCTCTCTCTCTCTCTGTGTGTCTGTCTCTCTCTCTCTGTGTGTGTCTGTCTCTGTCTCTCTCTCTCTCTCTCTCTCTCTCTCTCTCTCTCTCTCTCTCTCTCTCTCTCTCTCTCACACACTAAAACACACCAAAAAACACTAAAACACAGATTGTGTCAGTTTCCTCTCACAAACACCGCCGTCTGCTTCTCTCATTAGACCATGCATTAGACGGAGAAATGAGAACGAGTCCTGCTCCTCTCTAATTGGAAGCCTGCCCGCTCGTTTGCTAACTAATCTTAAGGTTATTGGTATCGATCCGCTCGGCCGTCCGGAGGAGTCATGGGAAATATTTGAGAGCAGATTCAAATTAAGCAGAAAAATGGAGACAAGAGCAGCAGTCTGTATCGACACATCTCACATTAAGTACTGAGTGTCTCACACATACAAACACACTGGTACACAGATGCTCTGAATACATTAATACACTGAAACTAGATGTGTGCTGTTAAAAATGTCCTCATTTGTTTCTCAGTAAATTGCAGCAGCTTGTATTTATAGTATAGTATAATAGTAATAATAGTATAATAAAACTATATTACTATTTTTTAACTGTGTTCTATTTACCATAGCATAGTCTTACATTTTGCAATAAGGCTTGAACAATTAAAATCTGTGTAAAGTAAGAATAAATATGTGTTCTGAGTTTGACATACCACAGAATGATTAAAAAAATCACCAAATATATGAAATTAGGCTTCAAAGTTGTGTAAAAATCAGCCTGTTTCTCTGCTACCAAACGCTGTGGGCGTGGCCTCCGAGTCCGCTGAAGCCCCGCCCCCAACAAGTGTCACCTGTCAATCAAAGTCACCACCTCTACCAGAAACATGGACGCTACGTCTGAGAGCTTTCTGCTGCTACCTCGGTGGCTAACTCGGCAGCTAGCTCGTCTGCTAGCTTGGCGGCTAACTCAGCTAACTGGCTAACTGTAGACTGTAGTAGTAGTAGTGTGTGCTGAATGTATTTATACCTCTACAGCAGCAGGGGCGGGTTTATGCTAATCACTAAATCCTGAACACAGAAATGTTGAAACACAGTTTGTGAAGCCTAGCTCCACAATTCAAATCTAAATTGTTGAAATGCTTTTTACACCTTTTTTTGTAGAAATACATTTATGACCTATTTAATGTGTTTAGAAGAAAATGTCTGAATTCACTTTACATGGTCTTTAAAGGTGCAGTGTCGGACTTTTGTCTCCCCCTGCTGGCAGTGAGAGTAATTACAAAAACACTGTTGACTAGGGCGTACATCATAGTCTTCTCTGTCGCTACTGTTACAGCTTTAATATGGTGGATAATTTGTTTTATATGTCACACAACCCCCGCAAAATGACTCTGGCTGAGCTGGCAAACTTCCAGTTGGCTCTCTGTTAACTGGAACAAGGATTAAATGATTTATTTGTGCAGCTCTTCTAGATTTTTCAAATGTTATCGGACCAAATGGATCAAATTCTAACTGTAAAATGAGTCATTTCACAGGGTCTGTAATGCTAAAAATAAATCATTCATTGTTTTACAGCTGCTAAAAAGGTTTTCTGGGTCGGCGTGCATCATGTGACTGATACAGTAGTTGTAATTACACAGTTTGGCCACTATGTCAAGTTATCTTCAGGCCCAGAGCTGTTCCTCAGGGTTTGATGTGAGTAAACTACAGGGCTGTTTCAAACTTGGGGGTCATTTTATGTGTAATTGACCATTCGTACGTGTCTCTATAGCAGGAACCGACCCTTAAGGACGATCTCCTGGCACTTTAACGGGGCCAAAAAGAAACCCTGCCTCTGGGTATTAAAAATTCCTAAAACTATGCAGATTTTCATTCTTGTTTATTTATTGTATTAGTGCACTTTGTAGTCACATTCATATTTATTCTTTATCTTTGCACTAAATGCTACCTGGTTTATATTGTTTGATGTACTGTTGTGTTATATTTGCCTTGTAAGGTGACCTTGAGTGCTTTGAAAGGCGCCTTTAAATAAAATGCATTATTATTATTACTGTAGAGGTAACATTACAAACAAAGCGTTCAAAGCCCTAAAAAGTGAACCCTGACTTTTGACTTGCAGGCAGCTCAAGCTTTAGATCTTTGACCATGTTTAACATCCAACATCACGACAGTAAAAAACATAACAGAGAATCATAAAAAACATGACATGTCCCCTTTAAACCCTTCAGCTTCATGCAGAAACAGTGAGGACAGCCTGCAGGAAGACGTCGTTTCCTTCACAGGAGACACGAAACCGCTGCTGATAATGAGTTTAATGTGTCGAACCGTAACGCAGCTCATATCTGTGAACACACAGCGTGATGTAATTATCAATAAACCCTGTCCTCAGGTATAGACTCACTGTAAGAACCGTCTCCTTGATGTAATCACAGAGACAGTAACTGAGTTAAAGGCAGCACACACACACACACATGAATGAACACACACACACACACACACACACACACACAGGAAACAATAACACGTGAATTTGACCTTTAAAAACACACAATGATGGACGGCGAAAGAACAAAGTGCAAGACTTTAATGAAATGTTTGCAAGCTTAAAGAAGGTTGAGAGAAGAAGAAGAAGAAGAAGAGAGGATGATATGAATTATAAAAGAGGATTTATTAGCATGTTCGTTATTCATTTATATCCCTCGTGAACTCTTCCTCTCTAAGATTCAGAGCAGTGTTGTTCAACAGAAACATAAGAGTGAGCCTAAATGTTTAAAATAACTCTCTTAGAAATAAATGGTACATAATATGGATTTATCTAACAGTACATTTGGAGCCAATTATAATTCTTTAAGGAAGTTATTTATCTGTTTCAATGTGTTAATGTGTTAAGTCGTAACTCATTAAATCTCATTTTCTATCACAGATTTCCTTTTAAGAATAAAACCTCTCAGCTTAAACTCCCTTTAAGAAACAAATAGGTTGATATGTTGATATTGTTTTTGCCAAATGCACTTCACAGAGTCAAGTGAAAAAGCTTTTATCACATCGTTCAAGAGAGAAAAACAACTTGTTAAAATCTTGTAACCCCTCGGCCACCAGGACGCTTGCATCATTTCCTGCTCTATATTTATATTCTGTGTCTCTACTGGAGTATCTTTGCATGATTTCCAGTTAAAAACTCTTTATTTATCTTCTACTGGTCGTTTATGCAGCCGCTCAGTTCAGCCTCTGTCTGAAACAGGCCGTTTTAGCTCCTGTCTCTTTAAAGTCCGTGTAAAGTCAGAATAAAAATGTGTTCTGAGTTTGACATACCACAGAAAAGTGTGTTGTTAACCACCCTGCCAAATTTGAATCATTAAAAAATAAATCGTAAAATATATGAAATTAGGCTTCAAAGTTGTGTAAAAATCAGCCTCTTTCTCTGCTCCCAAACGATGTGGGCGTGGCCACCGAGTCCGCTGAAACCCCGCCCCCTACCAAGTATCACCTGTCAATCAAAGTCACCACCTCTACCAGAAACATGGACGCTAGGCCTGAGAGCTTTCTGCTGCTAACTCAGCTGCTAACTCAGCTAACTGGCTAACTGTAGACTGTAGTAGTAGTGTGTACTGAATGTATTTATACCTCTACAGCAGCAGGGGCGGGTTTATGCTAATCATTTTCAGACCCGCCCACTATATCCTGAACAGAGAAATCTTGAAACACAGTTTGTGAAGCCTAGCTCCACAATTCAAATCTAAATGGTTGAAACTTTAAAAATGGAGAGTTAAGAGCAGATTGAAGAGAAGGTTTTTTCACATTACAACTAATTTGGAGCATTGCAGTATATGACTTCCACAAATGTACCTGACTCTCTCTCCCTCTCTCCTCTTAACTCATCCTTTCTCTTTCTCCTTCTTCTTCCCTCTCTCTCTATGTGTGTAAAGTGCCTTAAGATGACTTTTGTTGTGATTTGACGCTATATAAATAAAAACTGATTGATTAATTGATTGATTGACTTGAAGCCTCCAGAGCACAAACACAGAGAACAACTTTACAGTGAAGAAAACGTATATATAATCACATATTCATAGATTTTTAATGAGGACAAGAAGGAAGAAGATGTCATTTTAAAAAGTTTAAATCTAGTTAACTGAACTTTGTTTGTGGAAACACATTATTATTATTACTCAAAGTATTTCTTATGTCTGGAGGAGATCTTAAAATAAATATTTGTATGTTCATAAAAATAAAAATAAATGTGAAATTCTAACATAAATAAGAAATAATGAGTTAAAAATCCTTTCCAGACACGCTGAGAGATAAATATAAATACTCTGCTTTGAATAATAATCCGTGTCTAATGTGGTTTTTCTGCAAATAAATTCTTAATAAAACATCCCCTCCTTCTCCGTCAACAGCATCAGCAATAATCCATAATCTATGAATACTGGACAATGATTGGCTCCAACTAATAGTGATGTCATGAATGCTGTCTGTAGGTACACGTGTTTAATATGTTCGATTTCTGTTGAACAAAAGAAGCAGAAGAAGAAGAAGAAGCAGAAGCAGAAGAAGCAGCAGAAGAAGCAGAAGAAGAAGAAGACGAAGCTGAAGAAGATGAAGAAGAAGCAGAAGAAGACGAAGCAGAAGAAGAAGAAGAAGAAGAAGAAGAAGAAGAAGAAGAAGAAGAAGAAGAAGCAGCAGAAGAAGAAGCAGAAGAAGAAGAAGCAGAAGCAGCAGAAGCAGAAGAAGAAGAAGCAGCAGAAGAAGCAGAAGAAGCAGAAGAAGAAGCAGCAGAAGAAGAAGCAGCAGCAGCAGAAGCAGAAGAAGCAGCAGAAGCAGCAGAAGAAGAAGCAGCAGAAGAAGAAGCAGCAGAAGAAGAAGCAGCAGAAGAAGCAGAAGAAGAAGAAGAAGCAGCAGCAGCAGAAGAAGAAGCAGAAGAAGAAGCAGAAGAAACAGCAGAAGAAGCAAAAGAAGCAGAAGAAGCAGCAGAAGAAGAAGCAGAAGAAGAAGCAGAAGAAGCAGAAGAAGCAGAAGAAGAAGCAGAAGAAGCAGAAGAAGCAGAAGAAGAAGAAGAAGCAGCAGCAGCAGAAGAAACAGCAGAAGAAGCAGAAGAAGAAGAAGAAGCAAAGGCTCATGTTTAAGAGGATGGGGGACATGTTCTGTTTTACAGTGTGAAGTTTGGCTTTGAAGAATTAAATAAATAAAAATTAAAACTCATCATTAGTTGAATACTATGTGTGGATGGATAATACACATGCACGTTCCTTTAAATCAGAGCTTTAATGAGTCTAAAAACTGTCACTGAAAACAGCCAAACTGACCTTTAGTGGAATTTACCACTTCTAATTAACACCAGCACAACCCTGCTCTTTTCATCCCTATTCGTGTGTGTGTGTGTGTGTGTGTGTGTGTGTCGGTGTGTGTGTGTGTGTATAAAAAGCAGACAGAAGCACACATCCACTGAAATCCCAATTCCCCGCAAAGTGATGAGTGTAAACACATAAAATCCAGTTGACACATCTCCGAGGCAGGAAAAAAAAAGGGAGATTTAATAAATGACGAGGAGGCCTCTCTCTCTCTCTCTGTGTGTGTGTGTGTGTGTGTGTGTGTGTGTGTGTGTGTGTGTGTGTGTGTGTGTGTGTGTGTGTGTGTGTGTGTGTGTGTGTGTGTGTGTGTGTGTACAGTCGACCGTCCAGACAAGTGTTTGATTTCCCTCAAGGACACAACGTTCCCCCCCCCCCCCCCCTCTCTCTTGCACAAGAAAAAACACACACAAAAAATCCAATCATGTTGTGTCTAGGACTGTGAGCCGGTCCGCTGCGTGTGTGTTTTGCTTATGTCTACTTATATATATTTATAAAAGAGAGAAAGAGAGACAGAAAGGACCCGTCGTT
>JAJDFG010001039.1:5000-40000 GCA_021039105.1 Scomber colias
TTTTAAAAAAAACTTGCATAATTATTCATCATTAGCTGCACCCCATCGGTCCAGACCCATGTCATCGTCATGACAACGACCCCCTGGGCCTGAACCACCACCCCCCACCACCACCACTACCACCCCCCACCCCCAAACACACGTACACACACCTCCCACTGCATCCCACCCGCCCCTCAAATACATGACTCCAGTGGGACTGCCTCCTGACTAAACATGGCCGCCGGGCATTTCTCTGGCGTGTAGGAGCGCTGCTTGAAACTGACTCGTCCTCCTCGCCTGGCGCAGGAAGACTTGATATGTGGCCTCACCGCTGTCGGCCATGTTCCTCACACTAGCACCCAATGAGTGTCTGAATAAACGCAACGGTACTGATCTCTGTTCAGACTAATCATCTTCATCCATTTCTGTCCATTCTTTAAATCCCAGCAATGAAAAGAAAGATTATATTTCATGTTTTTTGGGAATGCCCCTTTATTAAACCTTAACTGGCAGGATATGAAGGACTGTATGGAGAAAATCTTGAGGGTAAAATTTCCATTTAAATTTGACATATTATACTTTGGGGAAGAACTGCAAATTCAGGAGACAAATATATGTTTAGGATCATGTCGGTTGCTAGTAAAAAAAGCCATTACTAGGAAGTGGCTGAAGACAGAGGCTCCTAAGAGGAAGGATTGGGTTGATGTAATGCATAATATTTATATGATGGAAAGGTTGACTTTTTCGGTCAGATTAGAAACAGACTGTAGAGAAGAAATTGACGTAACATCCGTGACGTCACCCATTGATTTGTGGACTGCTGCTCGGAAGCCAATAGTTTCGAATCTAGGCAGCGCCATCTTGAAAATTTCAGGTGCATGCTGGGAAAAATAAAAACACGGATTCTACTTATATGGGCATGAGGCGGAGCCATGGGCGGAGCGGGGAGGTTGCTATGGTTACGAGGGCTGGATCTCGAGGACATTGGTCAATCAACCTGTCAATCAGGACATAGCCACGCCCTAATGCATACCCTGCTTTATCGTCACATATAAAATCAGGGAGGCCAAAATGTCCCAAATGAACATCATACTGCATTGAAGAAGGTTTTAAACTAGCGATTGAGACCATAAACACATTTTGAAAACGTTTACTGAGGTTAGAAATCAAGTGAGAAGTTGGTGAATTCTCCATTGACTTGTATAGAGACGGTCGCCCCCTGGTGGCCTTTTGATAGAATGCAGCTCTAAGTGACTTCCGCGTTGGCTTCATTTCAGAGGACCAGAACTCCCCACCTGGTCAAATACTGACTTTTAGTATTTAGTTTAGGCCTACATTTCCCATAATGCAACTCAATAGTATCTTTAAATGTCTTTACTGTCCTTGCCTTTGTACTCCATACTCCTACATTTGTACTCCAGATGACTCCTGATGACATAATTTGAGATATTTTGTAACTTCATGAACTTCATTCAATCGAGACTCGAGACAAAGAGCAAACTGATCTTCATCATGTGGAAATTCAGTGAAGTGCTCATTTAATTTCAGGGACATTGCATCATTGTTGAAGTTGAGTTTAGTATAACATATTCCTAAATTATTAAGATACATTCATTGTTAATATACGTCTGTTTTTGGTGGTCTTGTCTTTTTTTTTACTTGGAGAAAGAAATTGTGCTTATTTGTGATTTCTGCTTATTTATCTTCATTGATTCATATTTCATTCATAATCCCTCACTGTGCTCACACATACAAGACGGACTCATCCTTCCAACTGAAAATGGACTTAAAAAAAACACATAGTGAGCAAATTCAACTTTTATACATTCATTCAAGAGATTTTTTTATTTCATTTTACTGAAGTGAATCCAATGTTCTCCTCTCAGAATCAATGATCTTTACTTTTGTTATCAGAGAAACAGACTCCTGCTTTAAAGTGGAGGATTCAGTGGTAATGTTGCATTTAGTCAATCGATAGCTTGTTTAAAAAAAAAATTCTTCTCAGTCGTCCAGCTCATGCCGTCAAATCCTTGTTTCATGATGCAATTTCTGTGTAACAAACGTATTTCAGCAGCAGCACATTTCTTATGTTGCAGAAATCATCTTTTTTTTTTCTTCTTCTTCTTCTTCTCTCATATGAAGTTGTTCATAATCTTCCCCGGTGCATTCTCTTTGAACACACATATACCTCAGACTTCTTTTTATGTCTCTTACTTGGTTTTTGATGCATTTTTGTTGTTGCACCATCACCCCCCCCCCCCCCACCCCCCCCCCCTCCACCCCCCCCTCTCCAGCTGAGTTTTATGTCAGTATTTGTCATCCTGTATTTACTCTATCTTATCTCACTTGATTTTGTTTGTCTTGTCCTGATTTTATATGTGACGATAAAGCAGGGTATGCATTAGGGCGTGGCTACGTCCTGATTGACAGGTTGATTGACCAATGACCTCGAGATCCAGCCCTCGCAACCATAGCAACCTCCCCCGCCTCATGCCCACATAAGTAGAATCCGTGTTTTTATTTTACCCAGCATGCACCTGAAATTGTCAAGATGGCGCTGCCTAGATTCGAAACTATTGGCTTCCGAGCAGCAGTCCACAAACCAATGGGTGACGTCACGGATGTTACGTCCATTTCTTTTATACAGTCTATGGATTTTACCCATACTTCAAACTGTTTCTTGCAAAATGTGAAAATATTTTTTTGTTAATTTGTTAAAAATAATTTTTTTGTAAATGTTGAATCTTAAAAACCTAAACACATAAAGAAGAAGAGGCTGAGACAGGTAAATAATCCTATTCGAGGACCAAATATTAATAAAATGGGTTTAACTATACTTCCATTCCCATTGGTGTCAACAGCTTTTCAAACTCTAGTTATTTGTGCTTTTAAAAGGAAGAAAAACAGAAAACATAAGATAATGAATAAAAGCATGAGCAGAAAGTGTTGAAATCACAAAATAGGATTTAAAAAAAAAAAAAAAAAAAAATCTGATATCTGATATCCTTTAAAGTCACGCAACAGCAGAAGAGGCTGAAAGGCTGCCAGTAGCGATAGACTCCAGAGTGAATGTGTGTGACTATATTAATACCAACGTTTTATTGACTTCCTCTGGACGCTTTACAAAAAGGTCAAAAACAAAAAAACTCTTCTTAACAATGTTAAAACTTTCTTTTGGACCAGGCTCCTCACTAGGAATCCCTGTTTCATCAACCGGCCGTCTGTTCCTCTGAAAGCAGAAGGGAGGACCAGTGGCAGTGAGCCAAGATGGCAGCGTTGTTCTTACCCTTCCTTCGTTCCTTCTTTCCTTCCTCCCTCCTTCCTCCCTCTTTTTCTTCCTTCCTTCTTCCTCCCTACCTCCCTTCCTTCCTCCCTCCTTTCCTTCCTTCCTCCCTCCTTTCCTTGCTTCCTCCCTCCTTTCCTTTTTTCTTCCTCCCTACCTCCCTACCTTCCTTCCTCCTTCTCTCTTTCTTTCCTCCCCCTACCTCCCTTCCTTCCTTCTTCCTCCCTACCTTCCTTCCTTCCTTCCTTCCTTCCTCCATCTCTCTTTCTTTCCTCCCCCTACCTCCCTTCCTTCCTTCCTCCCTCCTTTCCTTCTTTCTTCCTCCCTACCTGTTCTTACCATTTTTATTTATATATGCACCTATATGTAATGTTTTATCTGTTTTCCTTCCTCCATCCCTCCTTACTCCCTTCCTCCCTTCCTTCCTTCCTTCCTTCCTCCCTAAAACTCTTACAAACAATGTTAAAACTTTCTTTTGGACCAGGCTGCTCACTAGGAATCCCTGTTTCATGAACCGGCCGTCTGTTCCTCTGAAAGCAGAAGGGAGGACCAGTGGCAGTGAGCCAAGATGGCAGCATTGCCCTTCCGCCCCCCTTCCCCCTCCCCTCTTACATACCCCCCCCCCCTCCCCCCCAAAAAACTCCCGCCCGGCACTGTCACGAGCTCATGGTGTCCTCGCCGTGTCCTGACTTAAGGTAACGGCTCCAATTTCACAGTTTAATTATGGCTAATCTGAGGAAACGGAGCCAATGCTAATGAGACGGAGCATGCTGGCGGCCAGCACTCACCAGGAGAAGTGTCTGGACAAGGTGCCGAGGATTTACTGCCGGAGAATGTGGAGCGTTCCCGGCCAACGAGGGCTGAGCTACAAAATATGCTGTGAACTTTTAACCAAGGAAAAAATAAATTAGCTTTAGAAATGTTTGCTTGGCTTTTACTAGCAAAGAATCAAAAGAGTTGAATTATTGGATTGAATCCTCACCTGCCCCCGTCTGTTTTGACTGTTCCTTCTTTCCTTCTTTCCTTCCTTCTTTCCTTTCTTCCTTCTGTCCTCCCTACCTTCTTTCCTTCCCTCCTTCCTCCCTTCCTTCCTTTTCTCCCTTCCTCCTTCTCTCTTTCTTTCCTCCCCCTACCTCCCTCCCTTCCTTCCCTCCTTCTTCCCTACTTTTCTTCCTTTCTTCTCCCTCCCTTCCTTCCTTCCTTCCTTCCTCCTTTCCTTCTTTCTTCCTCCCTACCTTCTTTCCTCCCTCCTTTCATTCTTTCTTCCTCCCTTCCTTCTTTCTTCCTCCCTTCCTTCCTTCCTCCCTACTTTCCTTCCTTCCTTCCTTTCCTCCCTTCCTCCTTCTCTCTTTCTTTCCTCCCCCTACCCTACCTCCCTCCCTTCCTTCTTTCCTCTGTCGTTCTTTCCTTCCTAATTGCCTTCCTATTTTCCATTCTCCCTCCCTCCCTCCCTACCTCCTTCTCTCTTTCTTTCCTTCTCTACCTTTACTGCCCTGTACCTTCCTTACTTCCTTCTTTCTTCCATCCGTCCTTCCTTCCTTCCTCTCCTACCTACCTCCCTTCCTTCTTTCCTTTCCTTTCATCCCTTCCTTCCTCCCTCCCTCCTTTCCTTCTTTCTTCCTCCCTACCTTCCTTCCCTCCTTCCTCCTTCCTTTTCTTCCTTCTTTCTTCCTCCCTAACTTCCTTCCTTCCTTCCTTGCTTCCTCCTTTACTTCCTTCCTTCCTTCCTCTCTCCTTTCCTTTCTTCCTTCCTTCCTTTCTTTCCTCCCCCTACCTCCCGGAGCTAACCCTAACCCCCTTCCTTCCTTCCTTCCTTCCTCTGTCCTTCTTTCCTTCCTCTTTTCCTTTAATTTAGTGTACTAATGACTATCAGCATGGAAGTGGGAATATCAGAGCATTGCTGATACAACTCTGGCTGATTTGAAAAGAGGACTGAAGACACATTTCTTGTATAACAATAAATAATTGCAATTCTATCCAATGATCGGCCTCGTCTGTCTCTTCTCTGTCTGTCTAAAATGTCTTCCTGCGGCAAATTGTTGTGTTCAATCATTCATTATCTCCACTCTTTCACATCAACATCTACTTTATGATAAAACGTGTTAAAACTCAGCCCATTACTCTTGGCATTTAGAGATTTGAAGTGTTACATTATATATTAGGGAGTTATGAATTATGTATTTTAAAACACTGATATTGAAAATTAATTTGAGTTCATGGTGATTCAACCTCCTTTGAAAAAAAAAGAAGACTACATTATTCACTTATGGACTTAATTTGGTTTATTTATGGGTTTAGAATCAATTGTTCTTTGGTGACTTTTATTTTGAAATTTTATATGTTACAGTATTTTGACTTGGTTGTATTTTTGTAGTCTTATTATTTTTATTTATATATGGACCTATATGTAATGTTTTATCTGTGATTCTTTATATTTAACATTAATGTGTACCCAACATGTACTGTATGTATGTTAAGTATGTGATATTATTTAAGAGCCATATTTAAAGACATGCTATCTTTTCTTAACCATAAAAATATTCAAAAGTAAACCTCCATGATGTTTTATTACTCTCTTTGTATTTTTGCATTCTTTTTTCATTATTTGCAGGTGGCCATGGGTTTTTCCCTCTTGTACCTAGGGCATGGGATGATAACCGTGTTCATGGTATACCGTGATTTGAAAAAGCCATGATAACCGAAAACCACCAAATGTTCTGTCGTACCGTTCCTAAGGTATGAGCTGTTTTTAGTCTGGTCAGAAACAGGAAGTGCTGGTCAGAAATCCCTCAGGTGGTGCAGCTGCAGCGTAGAGTATCACAACCCCTCACACTGTCATTACAGATTCAGGTTAACCCTCCTGTTGTCCTCAGGTCAAGGAAGAACTTAAGGAGGAAAAGAGGAAGGAAGTAAGGAGAGAAGGAAGGGAGGAAGGGAGGAAGAGAGGAAGGAAGGAAAGGAAAGGAGTAAGGATGAAACGAGGAAGGAATTTAGGAGAGAAGGAAGGAAGCAAAGGAGAATGGAAGGAAGGAAGGAAGCAATTAATGAAGGAAGGAAAGGAATAAGGAGGGAGGGAGGGAAGGAAGGAAAGGATTAATGAGGAAAAGAGGAAGGAAGTAAGGAGAGAAGGAAGGAAGGAACAGATAAATGAAAAAAAGAGGAAGGAAGTAAGGAGAGAAGGAAGGAAGGAAGGAAGGAAGGAAATAAAGGAGTAAGGGGGAGGAAGGAAGGAAAGGAGGAAGGATGGAAGGATGGAAGGAGGAGGAAGCAAAGAAAGAGGGGAGGAGGGGAAGAAGGAAGGAAAACTTAAAGAAAGAAGGAGGAAGGAAGGAAAGAAGGAACAGTCAAATGAGGATGGGGTCAATTTGACCCGGGAAGACGACAGGAGGGTTAAATTAACATGTCTGTATTTATTTTTCTTCCTTTTAGGAACATTTTAGAGCTGTAATCACAATACCACCATACCATGAAACCATGATATTTGTTCTTATGGTTATCATACCGCCTGAATCTCATACTGGCCCATGCCTACTTGTACCCATTGTTGGCTTCCCATGATAGGCTTGGAAAATATCAAGGTATTGCCGTAAACTATGGTACATAGAAATCCCAAAGGTATGATTTTCAATACTGTTAAAATTACAGACACTCCTCTGATAAAGATGGTGACTGTTAAAGTAGCTGTATGTAACAAATATATTCCAAGTAATCATAAAATGGCCCTAAAATATCACCAGACATTAAGGAATCATGTTCATTTCAAACACTGATATCACTGACAGTCGTAGTCCAGCCATAATATTCACATTTAAAAAGCTCAGTTGCAGCCCTCAAGTAATGTTTATGTTATCATTCTGTGTTTTGGCCTGATGCGCCACCCACCACCTAGCTACCAATCACCATGTCAGTAGTGTTTCAGTAGCCAGGTTGCCAGTTGAGCTGCAGCTAGGAACACTGCAGATAATGTCTGATGTTACGAAACCAAAAAAACCTTGTTATGACTCTCAAATACATCAATTTGAGAAACAAAACAAGGGGATGTATAGGAGATGCCTTTGAAACAGGTTGGGATGTCTGACTGTGGGTCACTTCGCATTGTGTATGTTGCACTCATCTCGCGCGTGCGTGCAGGATCACGTCCAACAACTGGCAACCCGCGTGAAGTAGACTCTGGCAGGGAGGGGGCGAGGAGTAACAGCTCTCTCCAGTGTTTTGAACGTGGGCCACAGTACCATTTCTAAACGCTTGGTGTCAGAGTTACATACTTCAACTTTAATAACGGGATAATGTTATTTTGGGTGTAGTCCTGATGATCGAGGCAAAAATGGAGGAGTTATAGCATTTGTTAATTGACTAAATGTCCTACAAATCTCCAACTGTAAACACATTTCACTGCTATGATCATTTGGTAGTCAGCCATTTTTAAACTCTCATTCATGACATTGACATTTCTATTACAGGTTTTGATGATTTTAAAATCACATAGGCCGAATAATAATAATGGTAGTAGATATTGGATATGACTCATATTTAAGTAGCTGGGATATGTATGTACTAGAATTCACGTGCAAGAAATAAAATGCATGGAGAGAAAAAAGGTGATTTATTTTAAATGTCAGTATGTTTTTAACCCTTAAACAGGCCTTACTAGTTATGTCATTTACACCTAAAGTAAGGAAGGAAGGAAAGAAGGAAGGAAGGGAAGCAAGGGAGGAAGAAGGAAGAAAAGGAAGGAGGGAGGAAGGTAGGAAGGAAAGGAGGGAAGAAGGAAGGAAAGGAGGTAGGGAGGGAAGAAGGAAGGGAAGCAAGGGAGGAAGAAGGAAGGAAAGGGAGGAAGGAAGGAAGGAAAGGAGGGAGGGAGGGAGGGTAGAAGGAAGGAAAGGAAGGAAAGGAGGGAAGAAGGAAGGAAAGGAGGGAGGAAGGGAAGGAAGGAAGGAAGAAAGAAAGAAAGAAAGGAAGGACAGATGAAGGAAGGAAGAAAGAAAGGAAGGAGGGAACATTTACCCTAACAGCTGAACTTAGATCTGAGGAAGGAAGGAAGGAAGGAAGGAAGGACAGATGAAGGAAGGAAGGAAGGAAGGAAGGAAGGAAGGAAGGAAGGAAGGACCCGGGAGGACAACACGAAGATTATAGAGTCTGTATCTTCTGGTGCACGTTGCCTGTTTAAGGGTTAAATGTCTTTGGATG
The DNA here is from genome assembly GCA_021039105.1 of Scomber colias. Taxonomy (NCBI): domain Eukaryota; kingdom Metazoa; phylum Chordata; class Actinopteri; order Scombriformes; family Scombridae; genus Scomber; species Scomber colias. Next base: position 13,453 of record JAJDFG010001039.1, read on the forward strand.
GAGAAGAATCTGGGTTTGGTCCCTGATGGTTCACAGTCTAGAGCCAATGCCCCTGGCTCTGTCTCAGATGTCCTTTGAGAGATAACAGATAATATTCCATCAACATTCATATCTTTTTTTTCCTTTTTTTTCTTTCTCCAAACCATGATGAAATGATCAATTTGTTGAAATCTACAATCGGGCATCATCATCTTTTTTTTTTTTTTTTTTTTTTTTTGCTTTAAGGTAGAAACGATTGCAGTAGCCTATATAGGTGCAGGATAAAAAAAAAAGCACAGAAAGTATTGGTCTGGAAAACAATGTAATCTTCTTAGAGTATTCATCACCTGATAAAAGCTGCCAAGGTCAGACCTATGGGAGATTGCTCGATTGAAAACATTATTTGTGCACCAGGTAGTTTGCCTGGAGAGCACTTTTAAAGGAGCAAAAACTGCTCGGGAACAGCAGCAGCAGTGGTTGAAGTGCAATGATTTCTGGTACATTACAGTTTCTTTAAAAATGGTACCATTATTATAGGGGGTGTCATGATGGGTAGTACTGTAGTGTAGTGGGCCAAGAACACCTCTTTTTTCTTCTTCTGGTCTTTTCTGTCTCACCTTGAAGTCTCTAATGGAGGCAGGGATAGTAGAAAACTGGTTATCTGTGATTTTCGTAAGTACAATCTCACCGCTGCTGTTTACTAGAAACTGTAAAAAGGTAACAACGTTTAATAATAAGAACATTTTTAGGTCAGCTTCTGTTCCACAAGCATCCACGGCATCATTTTCCTCTTAAAGCTAGAACTTTCTACGCAGGTTGTACTCATGCAAAGGTTTTAGGTTTCCTTCCTTTCCTTTCCTTTCCTCTCTTTCATCCTTCCTTACTTCCTTTCTACGCAGGTTGCACTCATGCAAAGGTTTTAGGACTTTTAGATGTTTGCCTTCTTGTCCGTTATACAGTAGCTTCTTCCTCCCTTTCATCCTTCCTTCCTTACTTCCCTTCCTCCATTCCTCCTTTCTTCTTTCCTTCCTTACCTTCCTTCCATCCTTACCTTCCTTCTTCCCTTCCGTCTTTCTTCTGTCCTTCTTTCCTTTCCTTTCCTTTCCTTTCCTCCCTTCCTTCCATCCTTCCTTCTTTCCTTCCTTCTTCCTCCCTTTCATCCTTCCTTCCTTACTTCCTTTCTACGCATGTTGTTTTAGGACTTTTAGATGTTTGTCTTCTTGTCCGTTATACAGTAGCATCAGTGACAGGGACTGCCATTGATCTTCCTTCCTTCCTTCCTCCCTTCCCTCCCTACCTTCCTTCCTTCTTTCCTTTCCTTTCCTCCCCTCTATCCTTCCTTCCTTCTTCCTCCTTTCCTCCCTTCCTTCCTTACCTTCCTTCTTTCCTTTCCTTTCCTTTCCTTCCATCCTTCCTTCTTCCTCCCTTTCATCCTTCCTTCCTTAATTCTTCCCTTCCTTGATTCTTCTGTCCTTCTTTCCTTTCCTTTCCTCCCTTCCCTCCCTTCCTTCTTTCATTTCCTTTCCTCCCTTCTATCCTTCCTTCCTTCTTCCTCCTTTCCTTACTTCTTTCCTTCCTTATTTCCCTTCCTCCATTCATTCTTTCTTCTGTCCTTCTTTCCTTCCTTACCTTCCTTCCATCCTTACCTTCCTTCTTTCTTCTGTCCTTCTTTCCTTTCCTTTCCTTTCCTCCCTTCCATCCTTCCTTCTTTCCTTCCTTCTTCCTCCCTTTCATCCTTCCTTCCTTACTTCCTTTCTACTTATGCAAAGGTTTTAGGACTTTTAGATGTTTGCCTTCTTGTCCGTTATACAGTAGCATCAGTCTGATCAGTCCCACATGTATTCTGCAGCGTGACAGGGACTGCCATTGATCTGAAGGCTTATTATTCCAAAACTGCAATAGTTTGAAAAATGTCCCATTGGACCAAAAGCACATTAGTCCGACGGCCCATTATCCTGAAAACAAATGCCCGATGCTCCAAAGGCCCACCGCTCCAAAGGCCCACTGCACCGACAACACACACTCTGAAGTTTTTTGGCGTTTGGCCTCCAAATAGCTCAACTTAATAGATCTGGTTCCAATTAGGCTACCTCTGCCGTCTTTTGTCCTTAACCCTCCTGGTGTCCTCGAGTCAAGGAAGGAAGGGAGGAAGAAGGGAGGAAGGGAGGAAGAAGGAAGGCAGGGAGGGAGGGAGGAAGAAGGAAGGAAAGGGTGAAGGAAGGAAAGGATGGAGGAAGGAAAGAAGGAAGGAGGGAGGGAGGGAGGGAGAAAGGAAAATAGGAAAGACGGACAGAGGAAAGTAGGAAGGTAGGGGGAGGAAAGAAGGAAAGGAAGGAAGGAGGGAAGGAAAGAAGGAGGGAGGAAAGAAGGAGGAGGGACAGACGGAAGGAAGGAAAGAAGGAACAGTCAAAACAGACAGGGTCAATTTGACCCGGGAGGACGACATGAAGGTTAAGATAAAAGATCCGGTTAGGTTTAGACACAAACATCTCTTGGGTTAGGGTTTGGGAACGACTATAGTTTGAGTTATAATAATACACCAAGATATCAAGGGATAAAAACATGGAGCAGTGGGCTTTTGTTTTCAGGATAATGGACTGTAGGACTAATGGGTTTTCGGTCAAATGGGACTACTGGGCTGTCGGATCAATGGCATTGCACCAACATAACAAAGAACCCAAACATATGGCCTAACAGACTCAAAGGACTATCTTGGTCCTGTAACAGATAATGCCCCCCCCCCAACAAAGCCGTGATCTCAACGTCATGGAGTCAGTCTGGGATTACATGAAGAGACAGAAGCAACTGTGTGATGATGGACAGACTTTGCGGAGTTGGGTCATCAGGGAGATTCACTTCACCTGAACTGACCAAAGCTGATGTCAGTCAGTTACAAGTGTAGAGGTAGATATGTGTGCACCATAGTAACAACAAGAGAGCCGAAAGGTCAATAGTTGTACCAGTTGAGGATGTCTCAACAAGCCTTTTTTAAGGAGTTTTTACCAAATCGATATCAGGCGGGGAGCTCCGGTCCTCTGAAATGAGGCCAACTTGGAAGTAACTTAGAGCTGCATTCTATCAAAAGGCCACCAGGGGGCGACCGTCTCTATACAAGTCAATGGAGAATTCACCAACTTCTCACTTGATTTCTAACCTCAGTAAACGTTTTCAAAATGTGTTTATGGTCTCAATCGCTAGTTTAAAGCCTTCTTCAATGCAGTATGATGTTCATTTGGGACATTTTGGCCTCCCTGATTTTATATGTGACGATAAAGCAGGGTATGCATTAGGACGTGGCTACGTCCTGATTGACAGGTTGGCAAATCAAGGCCCTCGCAACCATAGCAACCACCCCGCTCCGCCAATGGCCCCGCCTCATGCCCATATAAGTAGAATCCGTGTTTATATTTTTCCCAGCATGCACCTGAAATTTTCAAGATGGCGCTGCCTAGATTCGAAACTATTGGCTTCCGAGCAGCAGTCCACAAACCAATGGGTGACGTCACGGATGTTACGTCCATTTCTTTTATACAGTCTATGATCGATATCCCCAAAGGAGATCAGGACGCCAACACTTACAAGAAACTTGTTTAGACTTCCAGGAAACTGAATCTTGGCTGGAACACGCCGAGTCAAGTTGACCTGATACACACACAATAACAAATGACGCCCACACGCCAAACAGTAGTATAAAGAGTATGAAGGGGGCGTGGGTCAGGGATATTTGCTGCTATTCTTTGATATTCGTTGTTGGTGTCTGCTGTGTTTGCTGCATCTTCAATAAAGTCCCAGTTTTTGATCTGTCCTTCACCTCTGCTTATGCCAACTATAAATGTTTCTTCATTTGTCTTAAAGATTCCTTCCTTCCTCCCTTCTTATTCCTGTCCTCCCTCCCTCCCTCCCTCCCTCCCTCCTTACTCCATTCCTTCTTTCCTTCCTTCCTCTCTCCTTATTCCTTTCCTTCCTTCCTTCCTTACTCCCTCCCACTTTTCCTTCCTTCCTTCCTTCCTTACTCCCTTCCTTCTTTACTCCCTTCCTTCTTTCCTTCCTTCCTTGACCTGAGGACAACAGGAGGGTTAAAAAAATAACTACAAGCATGACCGTTCTTGGCTTCTGTATTTATATATACTGTGTATATGTGGATATATTTTTTTTCTTGGGATAAACAACATCTGCTAAATGCCTAAAATGTTTTTTTAAACATTTGTTACTACCGAGGCCTCTGTCTACTCTGAAAATACAACAGAAATCGTTATGTGGAGTGAGAGCAGTGAATCATCAGTGTGTCTGGAAAAATAATGATGGAGAGGTAAAATGTAAGAGATGGCAATTTCTAAAATTCAATATCTTTAAACATAGGGAATTTATTTTGGACAAGTTCAGATTCATCAAAGAGAGACTTTTCAGCTGTATTTGTGAGTGTTTGCTTTGCCTCTTTGTAGGAGGAGTGGTCTTTTTTTTAAAAAAATGGAGGATATCTCATTTCTGTCAGAGATGTACTGAGGACTACTGCATTTGATTCATACATGCTGTAGAGATACAATAGTTGTGCTTTTGTGAGACGACATAAAGTAACACAAACAGGTCATAATATAATGTCAGCGTTGTGTTATCTTCCATAGAAAAGTGTATTTCAGTTCAGCAGCAGTATGGTTCGTATTTGGAGGTGCTGTACTGTAGATAGCTGCGGTGCTTGCTGGCAGAGTGTAGTCGGTACAATGGACCTCAAGGCCATCATCAATGAGGGGGAGGGACACTCTCAGAAGGTCTGACATTCACCTTCACCTGTTACTGTCGAACAAAGACGTGTATTCATCGTGTCTGTATTAGTTTGTGGCTGCTTATATGAGCATGTTTGTGCATGTTCCAACAGTTTGGGTGGTTTACTCACTGATTGTCCTTCAGACTGGAGCTGATTTACACATCGAGGTTTTATATAAATACATCTGTTCCTTCAGGTTCTGTTGTGCCAGGAGTCTAGTGATGATAGAAATATTAGGCTGCGTTCACACTGCAAGCCAAAATCTGATTTTTAGCCCATCTAGATTGGAACCAGATGCTCTTATGAAGTCTGAACAGTCATAAATCACATGAGATCCGATTTTAGTAAACCAGATTGAAACTAACTTTGGGAGGAAGTTTCAAATCTCATGTGGACAGATGTGTGTGAGTCTGAACATCCAAACACTCATATCAGATTTGACTGTCCGTGACGTCTCTCTACGTCTCTACGCTACGTCACTATGAGACACCAGACCCGCGCTTATTCCAGTTGTTGTTGCTAGGTGATATCATTGGAGGACTTATTCCAGTTGTTGTTGCTAGGTGATATCACTGGAGGGCTTATTCCAGTTGAACATCAGTCCATGGACAGAGGACCAAACCATATTCTTAATCTTTGGGGAGATGGCTCCGTTCTCTTACATCTGGTTTGTTGTTGCTGTCGGAATTATATGACATCACACAATTCTCTAGATGACGTTGCCACAGCAACCTGTCAGATTGGTCATTAATGTGGCCCAGTCTGAACAGAGCCAAATCCGATTTGAGACGGACCTAAAAATCAGATTTGAATCAGATTTGCCTGCAGTGTGAACGCAGCCTTAGATATTTTGTTGTTGTTTTTTTTTCAAACTAGTCATAGTGGTGTACAGGGTGTGCAAGTGTATACCAAGTGGAGCACTGACAAATGAAATGGTAGACGAAATGTGTGACATCCTCAAAGTAGTGTGTTTAACTGAGAAAAGCAGCAAATCTTCACATTCACTCCTTAAACCACCGTTTTGATTCCAAAAATGACTACAATTATAAGTCAGTTATCAAAATTGCCTTCGATTAACTGTCTGTCAATCATCATATTGATTACTTGACTATTTTCCATCACTACAGGTTCTCTGTCCTCTTATGGAGTTTGTATAGTCTCCTGCAGGTACGCATGTATTTCTGTAAACGCTCATGAAAGGCTATATGATTGAATTGTATATTATTATGTACATGATTGTATTCTGCATTCCCACAGGCACCTCACTGCATGCTGCCTGCACACGCACACACGCACACACACACACACACACACACACACACACCACAGCTGTATAAACAGATCAGTCCACCGTCGCACATTAGCTCCGTCAGCTGCAGGACTGCAGCGTACATCAGCCAGGCCCTCTGATGCATTTTGCTAACCCCATGGAGGGAGGGAGATATTCTGGGGAGCTTGTAATGGTTGCTGTGGTGGGTGGGGGTAATTACGGCTGAGCCTCCGGGCCCTGACAGACCTCTCTGTGGCCACCCGGAGAGCGTTGTGCCTGGCTAGCAGCGTATCTGAACCTGCCTGTCACTGTCTGTAGGCTCCACACAACAACCAGCCAGCCTCCCAGCTAACAGGAACCTTTAGCTGCAGATGCCACGCAGTGTGTGGTGATGCTGTCGCTATCACCATGAGGGAGAAGGGATTTGGGGAAGACAGATGTGCATAGGAAAAGAATAACATCAACCACACATACAGTAGATATGATATTTGCTTGGGTGCTTTCTCTATTCTCTACCAAGAAATGTTATATCTAATTTTTATCAATTAAATTTTCCAACACGCAGCTTAATGGCTGAAAATGGTTTTTATTCCACTCTGTTTAACAGTATCAAATATAAGCTTCTCCCAACTCTTCTTTGATATGTTTAAAAACTGAATACATTTCCATCCCTAGACTCCATATTTGATAAAATACTGTCTACTGACTGTGAGATGTGGTTGAATACACACACATAATCAGTAAAGACTGTATGTTCTTAAAGCTGCATTATCCCATGAAATTAAAGTATTTTATCTTGTGTATAATTTTATATACATTTCCCAGATAGATTTTTTCCCTAAAGGACTTTTTTTTTTGGAAACTCGAGGATCATCACTTGAATTTAAAATAAGGTTCTTTGTGTTTGGAGAGAGTTTGATTGCATAGAGTCAGTGTTAAAGAGGTTAAAACTGTGCAGGTGATCCCTTGAATATCAATCAATTGAGGATGTTACTATAAAAAACCTTAATTTACAATTTACTTGGGGAAAATAATTTGGGTGAGGAAAAGTAGTTTATATGTAAATGTGATGTTAAGGGGTTAGTATTTCCTTTTCCCCTTTTAATGATCTAATTATGTTGTTATATCTAATGACAGACACTGGTATGTGTTTATGATGATGTGAAGCTCTATTGATCTGATTTTAGGGGTTTATTTGTTTGTTTGATTGAATTTTCTCACCCATACTAAAATCAAAACCTATTTTTCATGATTGCCATTGTTTGTTCTGAGCCTTTTCTGCTAATAAACACACACACACACACACACACACACACACACACACACACACACACACACACACACACACACACACCCTGGATCCTCCTCTTCATTTGTCGATATTGTTTATGTTAACGAGTGATTGGACAACACCACCAGCTACCTCCCTCTCACACCAGCATACCACTGACTAATCAGGCATGAGATGTAGTTAATGAGACGGGCCATTTTGGCGCATCAGGCCATTTGCTCAATGATGTGTGTAGACAACAGTGTTGCCGCGTGGCGACCGGTCGAAATCACTGCTCAGTAATTCAGGACGTTAGATTGAACCTACAGGTGGAAAATATCAGGTTTGATGCTCATGTCATTACACACCGCAACACCTTGGCCTCGTTCACACTGCAAGCCAAAATCTGATTTTTAGCCAATCTAGTCTGGAACCAGATGCTCTTATGAAGTCTGAACAGTCATAAATCACATGAAATCCGATTTTTGTAAACCAGATTGAAACCACCTTTGGGAGAAAGTTTCAAATCTCGTTTGGACAGATGTGTCTGAGTCTGAACAGCTCCACACACTCATATCAGATTTGACTGTCTGTGACGTCTCTACATCTCTACGTTACGTCACTCTATGAGACACCAGACCCGCGATTATTCCAGTTGTTGTTGCTAGGTGATATCACTGGAGGACTTATTCCAGTTGTTGTTGCTAGGTGATATCACTGGAGGACTTATTCCGGTTGTTGTTGCTAGGTGATATCACTGGAGGACTTGTTCCAGTTGTTGTTGCTAGGTGATATCACTGGAGGCAACGGAGGACGTAAACATCAGTCCATGGACAGAGGACCAAACCATAGTCTTAATCTTTGGGGAGATGGCTCCGTTCAAGCGAAGCTCGAGGGTTTGTTGTTGTTGCTGTCAGAATTATATGACATCACCCAATATGCTAGATGACGTTACCATAGCAACCTGTCAGATTGGTCATTAATGTGGCCCAACCCGATTTCTACACTTGCTAAAAACAGTGTGGACAGTCAGGCCTAAAAAATCAGATATGAGAAGGAATCAGATGTGAATCAGATTTGCCTGCAGTGTGAACGCAGCCTGAGTTTGTTAAAGCAGAGCCTCTTATGAGTGCAGTCAGACCTTCAAGGTGTACTTTCATTTTCATACCTTTTTTTTTTTTTTCTTTTTCTGGATGACCTCAACTGTACTTAACAGCCCATTTAGCGCCTGGGGGAAATAGTAGAAGGGGTGTGAGTCTTGTGTGCCAGCTGTCGTCAGTGCCATGCTGTTTGCCAGAAAACCCAGCAGGAGTCCGCAGCCCCTTATAAGCAGCCTACTGGTCTGCTCGTGTAGCTCACAATCACAACAATATGTGTGTGTGAAGAATCCAGGCTAGACTTGGCTGAACACTGAGATGCTAAACTATAGTGACAAACCTTGGACAACAAGGAAAATACACTTCCCCCCTTTCTATTTATTTATTTATTTTTCTCTCCACTGTGGTTCAAGACAAGTGTGTGTCGCATTTTAAATAAGTTGCATCAGCATTCATATTGATTTCTAGTAAACCTGCAGGGCCATTGTTGAGCACAGTGTCAGACTCCTCGCTGCACTTTAAAATGGATTTGAGGGGAAATCAAAGACTGTTGAAAACCTCAATATAGAATGTGTGATGTCATAATGACGACATGACAATATAGAATGTGTGATGTCATAATGAGGTCACTATAGCAACAAGTCTTCAGACCTTATGCCAATAACAATATGTTTGAGCACAGAGCATCAATTTAACCCCTTACATACTGTTCAGGGTCAAATTTTACCACTTTTTCACATTTGTGAGCTGTAAAAACATCTTATATACATTTATTTTAGGTAGGCTTTTCCTTTATTAACCTTCCTGTCGTCCTCCCGGGTCAAATTGACCCCGTCTGTTTTGACTGTTCCTTCTTTCCTCCCTTCCTTCTGTCCTTCTTTCCTCCCCTCCTTCCTCCCTTCCTTCTGTCCTTCTTTCCTTCCCTCCTACTTTCCTTGCTCCCTTCCATCTGTCCTTCTTTTCTTCCCTCCTTCCTCCCTTCTTTCCTCCCTTCCTTCCTTCTTTCCTCCCTCCTTCCTTCTTTCCTTCCTTCCCTCATTCCTTCCTTCCCTCATTCCTTCCTTCCTCCCTTCCTTCTGTCCTTCTTTCCTCCCTCCCTCCTTCTTTTCCTTCTTCCCTTACTTCCTTCCTCGCTTCCTTCTGTCCTTCTTTCCTTCCCTCCTTCCTTCCCTTCCTGCCTTCCTTCCTTCCTTCCTTCCTTCCTTCCTTCCTTCCTCCCTCCTTCCTTCTTTCCTCCCTTCCTTCCTTTCTTTCCTCGGTCCCTCCTTCTCTTTCCTTCCTTCACTCCCTCACTCTTTCCTCCTTTCCTTCCCTCCTTTCCTTCCTTCCTTCCCCCCTCCTTTCCTTCCTTCTTTCCATCCTTCCTTCCTAACTTCCTATCCTTGACTCGAGGACAACAGGAGGGTTAAAAAATAAACAGCATTAAAACATGTTGTTGTATTCATCATATTCTATATAATGCCCTCCTGGATGATAACAAAGTGATTGTGAATCCATCATCTTTTTTTTTCTCCATATAATTAATCAAACATTTATTAGTGACTGAATTATTTATTTATATTTATGAATGTGAATTGGTGTAGAGACTAATTGTGAGTGAGAATATAAACAGTATGTAAAGGGTTAAACTACTAAGGAAAGATCTTTTAGACTGTTAAGAGAAAGGATGCGAGCCATGTTCATGTTTACAGCCGTATATAAAAACGTCACACCATCTTTTCCTCTGGCAACGAGAGAGGACTGGTCTCCCACTGACAGTTGGTTTCAGCTAAAAATTATGTTGCCAGTAGCAACCGCTACTGAGAAACAGCAGTTTAACTGAGGCTGTGTCCAAAACCACATACTATACCCTTCACACCCAATATATGTGTGCTATATATATTCAGTTTTATAAAGATTAGCATGTTTCTCTTCAAACAGCACTGAGCTTGAATTATCACGTCACTTCCAAAGAGCTTCCTTGCCGGGTTGGAGACTTGTAACCGTGGTAACCCCACCTATGCCGGCATTTTGAAGTACTAATTTGAAAATATATTATGCAAATTATTTTATGCAAATCATATTATGCAAAGTGAAAGCTCACACTTATAAATTGAAGCATTATTGATGGTATACCACGGCTGAATTGGTCGTTGTCCACCAATCTGTGTCAAGTTCTTGTTGTTGTCATGACGATTTCATTATATGATGTTTATGTCTGTATAGAGTTTCCAGTGCTTATATACTGTATAATATGTACTATTGGTTTCATGTTAAAGTTTCAGACATACTATACAATTTCACATGTTCTAGCCTACTTTTCAATTGATTTTTATTTATTTATTAATCTGCCTTTAATTTTCTATTTTAACCTGTTTTATTATTTCTTCTTCTTCACAACCCATCTTTTATGTTCATTTTACTTCATTACGTTTACTCTTTTACTCCTAACATCTCCAGTTATACTCACTTTATTCTATAGTGACTTGATTTTATTCTTCCCTTTTATATATTTTTAATATTTTATGTATCTTTTATTATTATTTTATGTATTTCTTTATTTATTTTACATTTTGATCCTACCTCTGGTGTTTCCTCACTGCAGATTTTTGAGCGTTATGATAGCATTTCCTGAGTTCCTGAGTCTTTAATAATTTTTTTATTTTTCATTTTTGTATGTTTTTTTTTTTTGACTATGTAAAGCACTTTGAGTTACATTGCGATATATGATTGATTAAATATCATGTTAGTGTGGTATTTTGGACACAGTCGTGCTTCGCTCTCAATGGTAATCAATTATCTGTAGGATCTATTTCACAGTTCAGATATTAAATTAGGCTTTTTTTTTTACCCTTAAGATAAAATAAAATAAAACATTGGTCACAAAAAATAAAAAATAAATGTAGTCATATGCCAGATGAAGTTCATTATGTTGTCACATGAAAAAAAAAAAAAAAAAAAAAAACATGCTTGAAGGTTTTAAAGCCTCAATAAAAGCGAAGGTTGCACTGTTGGATGGTGCGTTCAAGGTCCCGGCTCCCTGCTCACGGCCAGCCAATGATTTAGTGATCACCATTAGCTGGATTGATTACACACACTGACATGTCACCTGGTGTAACGTCCACTCTGTGAGACTGGTTGCATTCAGTCAAGTTTAATCCCAACTGTGAAGCCAGAGAGATTATGTTTCTTCAGCCCACCTTTTACTCCTCAAAGCTGCTCTTGGATCCTGTTCAGAAGTGTGCTGTTACATCTTCTGGCTGCCAAAACTATGTTGTAAAGTAAAGGTCATAAAATATTTCTAACCTTTTACATCTGCATCAAAACACAGTGGAGTGAGAATGAGCCTCGGTCTAAAGGACTCCATGACTACTGTTTGAATACCTTAAAAAAAAAAAGGACTCAAGTGAAGATAAAAGTTTGTGGACTTTTACTGAATCAACAGCTTGGATAAGATATGCTGAAACATCCACCCTTTCTTCCTTCCATCTATCCTTACTGTCTTCTCTCCTCTTCCTTCCATCCTTCCATCTTTCTTCCCTCCCTTCGATCCTCCCTCCTTCCTTCCTTCCTTCCTTCCTTCCTGTCTTCTCTCCTCTTCCTTCCATCCTTCCTCCCTTCCTTCCTTCCTTCCTGTCTTCTCTCCTCTTCCCTCCATCCTTCCTCCCTTCCTTCGATCCTCCCTTTCTCCCTCCCTTTGATCCTCCCTTTCTTCCTTCCTTCCTTCCTGTCTTCTCTCCTCTTCCTTCCATCCTTCCTCCCTTCCTTCGATCCTCCCTTTCTTCCTTCCATCTTTTCTTCTTGTCTTCTCTTCCTTCCTTCCTTCTTCTCTTCCTTTCTTCCTTCCATCTGTCCTTCCTTCCCTCTGTTCTTCCTTCTTTCCTTCCTCCCTTCTGTCTGTCCTTCCTTCACTATCTGTCTTTCCTACCTTTCTTCCTTCCTTCCTTTTGTCTGTCTGTCCTTCCTTCCTTCTTTCCTTCTTTCCTTCCATCTTTTTAATAATCCGGTCCACATGAGATCAAATAGGTTTGTATGTGGCCCTTGAATGAAAATGAGTTTGACTCCTCTGCTTTAAATGATTAACTCTGAATTTATACTTTAATTTTAATTAATGTGCTTTATAAAAAAACAAATCATGGGCCAAGTTTGTTTTAATATATCTGATAGAAACTCTGAGAAAGCAGGAAGCTCATAGGTCGGCACAGAAAGTCCAAAAATGTTTAGAAACACAAGATTCAGGCTGTATCTAATGTGCTGTCTAACACTTTAAATTCACACATTGGAGACTTTTTCATTAATTCATTTTTCTTAAAAAAAAGATGAACAGACCTTGAGAACATCACGTAATGTGACATAGTTACATTTTTCATTCAAGGCAAACAAGTAGAAACTCAAATTTTAAGTAAAAGCTGAAAAGAATAGATGACCTTTCTTATATGCTTTTACATGAATTGCAATCTGGTGGAAGAGTAGAGCTTTGGTGTAGAAGTGTGGACTATGCAGCGACTGTTCAATGCCAGGAGCAAAATGTAGGACACTTAGTACAAGAGCAGCTTAAATGAAAGTTTAAAAATATGAAGTATAAAAATCAATCTAAATCAACTTTGTAAAGAGAATAGTGTTATTGTAGTGTTTCTTTCTGCAGCTTTAGTCTATGAGGAACCATCAGCATCGGTGGACAAAGGTCAATACTGACACAGAATATCAGTAAACTACAATAATAAAAAAGCATTCGGATGACTAATATCGTCTCCATGGCAACAAAATCTTCCAAATCTGTTATTAGAATAGAAATCGTTTTTTAACCCTTGTGTCGTCCTCCTGGGTCAAATTGACCTTGTCTGTTCCTTCCTTCCTTCCTTCCTCCTACCTTCCTGTCTTCCTTCTTTTCTTTCCTCCCTTCCATCCTTCCTTCTTCCTTTCCTTCCATCTTCCTCCCTTCCTGCCTTCCTTCCTCCTTTCCATCCATACTTCCACCCTTCCTTCTTCCTTTCCTTCCATCTTCCTCCTTCCTTCCTTTCTTCCATCTTCCTCCCTTCCTTCCATCTTCCTCCCTTACTCCTCCCTTCCATCCTTCTTTCCTCCTTTCCTTCCATCGTCCTCCTTTCCATCCATACTTCCTCCTTTCCTTCCTTCCTTCCTCCTTTCCTTCCATCTTCCTCCCTTACTCCTCCCTTCCATCCTTCTTTCTTCCCTTCCATCCATACTTCCTATCTTCCTTTTTCCTCCCTTCCATCCTCAATTCCTCCTTTCCTTCCTTCCTTCCTCCTTTCCTTCCATCTTCCTCCCTTACTCCTCCCTTCCACCCTTCTTTCCTCCTTTCCTTCCATCGTCCTCCCTTCCATCCTCAATTCCTCCTTTCCTTCCTTCCTTCCTCCTTTCCTTCCTTCCTTCCTCCCTTCCATCCTCCTTTCCTTCCTTCCTTCCTCCTTTCCTTGACTCGAGTACAACAGGAGGGTTAAATGTTCAGAAGTTTTTAGTCTGCACATAGATGCCGATCATTTATTTAAAAATATCTTAATGAATTACGTTTTGTTAAGAAGCAAAAAAAAAAGGTAGACCACACACTCTGACAGACACCTGCGATAACTCCCAGCATGCATCTGGCCCTCAGGCCCCCACAGTGAGCTGTCATTACAATATCAAAGGTCTTGGCCAGAGAGGAAAAAGAAGAGCTTCCACTTCAACAGCCTCTCAATTCAATTTTTCACATGAAGCCATTTGAATATCTATGGCAGTAGATGCAGATGGGTGCAGCGTACTCACACACACACACACACACACACACACACACACACACACACACACACACACACACACACACACACACACACACACACACACACACACACACATTAAGACATATACACATGCATATAAAAGCGTACACGCATGCCATTGTTCTGATCCTCTATGATTTATTTTCCTCTTTGTGATGAAAATTACAGGTAGAACAGGGCACCGCCGCCGCCGCCGAACAGACAACCTTGATCCAGTGTGTGGGTGTGTTTGGCTCTCCTTCATGAATATTCTCATTCAAATCCAGCTCTCTGTTTTTCAGGCACCTGGGCAGCCAGCAAACAACAATACAGTGTCACCGCAAACAATGTTATCACTCCAGAACCCACAGAAAGCACAGACAGGAATATAAACTCATCTAGTTTTTTTATTTATTTATTTTATTTTATTGGATTTAAATCATTGTGAGAACTGAACATTGTGAGCCAGGCTGAGAGCTACTCTATTCAGCAAGATCTTCAATATATTGTGAAATGAGGGTGAACTCTGAAATCCAGATTATCTACTATACTGTACTGTACTGTGGACTCAGATTACATTGATGGAGATTATATTCCACTGCCAAGCACAAATTGGACAAACCATTTTTATGAGTTTGTTGAATGAAAAGATTAGCTTTGTTTAAATAGGTAAAATTGTTTTAGGTAGGGTTGAGATTATAGGAAACTAGATCAGGGTAATGTGAGGTTAGGATTGGGGACAGTTGTGGTTAAAATGACTGTTCTGCATCAAGAGCTGACTACTCTCACTCAAATTACCCAAGATGCAACGTAACTTCTGAAAAAAACCCCAAAATACAAACGTCACAGATCACCTAGCTACAGCGAGGGTATGTTCGCTTCCTGTTTTCAAAATAAAAGCACCAATTCTATCGTCATGGTTTTCTTAATAATAAAAGGTAACGGGTGTTTTATTTTGTGAAAATGACAGGAAGTGCGTTACTCGCTATGGCTAACTTGAGTGGCTCCGAATTCTCAGGAACAAAACTTTAAACAGGTGTTATTTGGACAAATTAGCGTCACATTGTGGATCTAAAGGGCTACTTTACTTTCTTCCTAAAAAGGTTAGAAATGTGGATAAAGTGGTTTATTTACAGAGTTAGAGCTCAAATGAAATCAGCTTCAGCCTGATGATTTCAGCTCGGGTAGGAACCAAATGCATTGTGGGTAATCGTGTAGTTTACTACAGTGTAAACTGTCTGCTTACTATCTGGTCCTTTAGTGTGTAGGATGGAAGTATGTAGTATGCAGTTTGGTTATATTCAGGTAACTAAAGCTACCTCTTCTAGGTTGTAGAAAGGCTGTAGTCATGGTTAAAAGAAGCAACTGTTGTTGGATGTGAACTGAGGTCCACTATGTAGCAGTCAGAAGATTTGTACACCCGACTATTAACCGTCAGGATTTACAACAACAAGACCAAATGTGATGTTTCAGAGAAGATTGCATGAACTGAACTGGTTAGTTGCAGAGCATTTGAATCCATTATCAGAAGTCTCAAAACATCTACCTGGTCAAATTGCTGAGTGCAGTTTTAGAAGAGAAGGGCATCGCTATTTATCTACAACAAATCAGAGAACACCACAAGCCAGTACGAAAACATGGCTGATCTCTGGATAGAGAAGAGAAAAAGCCAACTTGGTTTCCTAACTCACTCTCTTTGTTGTTTTTTGGTAAGCGTTACTGCAAAGACTGCGAATCTTTCTTTTTTCTTGCCAGTTAAACAGCAGCTAATTCAATCAAAGTCTGTGTAAAGTAAGAATAAATATGTGTTCTGAGTTTGACATACCACAGAAAAGTGTGTTGTTAACCACCCTGCCAAATTTGAATGATTAAAAAAATCGCTAAATATATGAAATTAGACTTCAAAGTTGTGTAAAAATCAGCCTCTTTCTCTGCTCCCAAACGCTGTGGGCTAACTCGGCTGCTAGCTCTGTGGCTAACTCGGCTGCTAGCTCGGCGGCTAACTCGCAGCTAAGTGGCTATCTATAGACTGTAGTAGTAGTAGTAGCGTGCGGTGAATGTATTTATACCTCTACAGCAGCAGGGCCGGGTTTATGCTAATCACTAAATCCTGAACACAGAAATCTTGAAACACAGTTTGTGAAGCCTAGCTCCACAGTTCAAATCTAAATGGTTGAAATGCTTTTTACACCTTTTTTAGAAATACATGTATGACCTATTTAATGTGTTTAGAAGAAAATGTCTGAATTCACTTTACACAGTCTTTAATATACTATTATACTATATTAACATAGATATAGTGGGGGCCCAGTTTTAGAACATTTACGATCAGATGACTTGGATTTCTTTTTGCAAGTTGCATCCTGTCTCGTTGTGAATCATTCATCTGAACTACCTTTGTTTTAACGACAGTATAAACAAGGGTATGCAAGGGTCAAGTGGCAGACATAGATATATGTGGGCTGCTTTTTAGTTTTTGCTAAGTAGGCTAATGCAATCTGTGCCAGAGGAGAAGGTCATCAACACCCTCGTGTTGCACATTTTAAATCCCACAAGAGTCTTCTGAATCAATGCTGCTAGAAGAGGCCTACTTAAGGGACCTTTCAACTGGCTGGATGGAGTTTTTTGTTCAAAATGTGGCCAAACTGTACAGACTGTATTTATGTCTGGCTGAGATCCAATCAGAATAGAAGCCAGAGCAACCCTCAAATGTGGTCAGTCCGATCCCATCACATACTGTAAACCCAGATACCTAAAAACACTTCACGATCAGGTGTAAATTGGGTGCTTAAAGAGGATATACAGTATCATGCATATTTCCAGGTTTATATTTATATTGTGGGCTCTACTGGAATATCTTTGCATGATTTACGGTTCAAAAATTCCTTTAATTTAATGTGTACTGGTCCTTTGCAGCCCCTTAGTTCAGCCTCTGTCTGAAACAGGCCATTTTAGCTCCTGTCAAATGATGTCACCTCTGAAAAACCACAGCCAAAATGTTTTCCTGCAAGTTTATAAGTGACGCTTGATTTCACTCTATCTACAGATCAAATCTCAGAAATCAGCTGCTATAATTTCCAATACTTGAATCAATCTGAAACAACTAGCGTGTCTGAGTATCCATGCCTGTCTGTATCTTCCTGTAGTGAGTGTGTTAAGTAGTGATGGAAAGGGTCATCTACTTTTTTTCTTTTTCATGTCGTTGTGTATTTCATTAGCTCCTTCCCTCCTCCCTGCCTCCCTCTATTTGTGAAATCGCTCTTTCAGACAGATTGGAAGCGCCTTGATTTGCGGTGAACAAAGCGAGTTGGCCGGGGTGGAGGGGGGGGGATTAGTGCCACTCCAAGACAATTATAATCTGGTTGCTGCCACGGCAACCTTATCTCTTACCTCCTACCCCAACACACACACACACACACACACACACATGCTCTCTTAATTGGACGCAAGTCTCGGGTGCAGAAACAACAACAGCGCTGAGTTCTCCGTGGCCTCGATGAGGTTGCGTTCAATGGCGAAGCCGCGTGAGGTGATGACGGTCAGACTGGAGGAAAATGGAGAAAGCCTGAAGTCGTTTTAACAATCAGCAGCAGTGTGTTGTTTGAGGCTTTATGAAGAAGCTAAATGAGCATGTTGGAGATTTTAATGAAAGCTTGTAATCTATCAAAGCCGATGTGTAGTCACTGTGCGCCCAGTGAAACATGTTTATCTCCTCATCCAACAAAAGCACTGCAGTGTCATTTCATGTCAGTGGATTATATACATTTGCATAATGTGTGGTTTTTATTGTATTGCTGAGTAAAGGAGGTCAAGATAAACTACGCTAAGCATTTTGTTTTGTTGCTTATACTATAATTGGTGAACATAAAGAAACACAATCCACTTTATACCATATATCAGACTGCCGACGCACCAGAAGGGTGGGAAATATTATTTTTAGGGGGATTTCTATGGGGGTTGGTCCACCACTTTAGCCAAAACTGACATATCTCTTTAATGGATCCACGTCGAGAGGAGCCAGATGAGGTGGTTCGGGCATCTAATCAGGATGCCTCCCGGACGCCTCCCTGGTGAGGTGTTCAGGGCACGTCCCACCGGTAGGAGACCCCGAGGAAGACCCGGGACACGCTGGAGAGACTATGTCTCTCGGCTGGCCTGGGAACGCCTCGGGATCCCCCGGGAAGAGCTGGAGGAAGTGGCTGGGGAGAGGGAAGTCTGGGCTTCCCTGCTTAGGCTGCTGCCCCCGCGACCCGACCCCGGATAAGCGGAAGAAGATGGATGGATGATTTTTTATACAGGCATTCATGATTCTCAGAGGATAAACTACTAACCTTTACTGACTTCTGGTGCTTTTCCACTACACAGTTCCAGCATGACTCGACTCGACTCGACTCGGCTCGGTTCCAGGAACGACCTTTTCCATTACAAAAAGGTACTTACTCAACGTGGCCGGGGTCGTCATAGCAACACTCCGCGACACTGCCGTGACTTAGTTTTCTACGCGACACAAACTCATAAACAATGGAGGACATGGAGGCGATGGTGGACTTGCTGCTGTATGAAGCTTTCTGTCACACAAAGCAACAACATGGAGCTGTATGGCTGTACCGCTGTTGTTGGTATTTAACAATTCATTCCTTCCTTCCTTCCTTCCTTCCTTCTGTCCTTCCTCTCTTCTTTTCCTTCCTTCCTTCCTTCCATCCTGTCTTCTTTTCCTTTCTTCCGTCCTTCCTTCCTTCCTTCCTTCCCTCAGTCCTTCCTGTCTTCTTTTCCTTCCTTTCTTCCTTCCTTCCTTCCATCCTGTCTTCTTTTCCTTTCTTCTGTCCTTCCTTCCTTCCTTCCTTCCATCCTGTCTTCTTTTCCTTCCTTCCTTCCTTCTGTCCTTCCTGTCTTCTTGTCCTTCCTTCCTTCCTTCCTTCCTGTCTTCTTTTCCTTCCTCCCTTCCTTCCTTTCCTTCCTTCCTTCCTGTCTTCTTTTCCTTTCTTCCGTCCGTCCTTCCTTCCTTCCTTCCCTCTGTCCTTCCTGTCTTCTTTTCCTTCCTTCCTTCCTTCCTTCCTGCTGCTGTATGTGGCTTTCTGTCACACACAAAGCAAGAACATTGACCCGTATGGTTGTAACACTGTTGCCGGTATTTAAAAATGGCGGGTTTGATTCTTGTGTGGGACGGCTCATGACTCTTCCAGCGACAACTCTTCTGACCAATCAGCGGCCGGCAGTCTGATGACGTCACATTTAGTATCGGCTCGGCTCGCTTGGAACCTCAGCAGAGCAGGTACCAGGTACTATCCCTAGTGGAAACACAAAAGAAAACGAGCCGGGGCGAGTCGAGTCGTGCTGGAACTGTGAAGTGGAAAAGCTCCATTTAGTGATACTTTGGCTTTTCCTCTATATAAGGAAGGAAGGAATAAGGATGAAAAGAGGAAGCAATTTAGGAGAGAAGGAAGGGAGGAAGGAAATGAGGAAGGAAGGAAGGAAGGCAGGAAGGAAAGAAAGGAGGAAGGAAGGAAGGAAGGAAGGAAGGAAGGAAGGAAGGAAGGAAGGAAGGAAGGGAGGAATCCAGTGTTTTGGATTTGTGTGTATTCTATTTAAAAATTCCCATTAAATGTTGGTACAGATATAAATGGTGCCCAGAAGCAACTGTTGTTAGGATGTGAACTGAGGTCCACTATGTAGCAGTCAGAAGTTTTGTACACCCGACTACTAACCGTGACCTCCTCCCTAAAAGCCAGTTCAGATCAAGGATTTACAACAACAAGACCAAATGTGATGTTTCAGAGAAGATTGCATGAATTGAACTGGTTAGTTGCAGAGCATTTCAAGCCATTATCAGAAGTCTCATCTGGTCAAATCGCTGAGTGCAGTTTTAGAACAGAAGGGCATCGCTATTCATGACTCTCAGAGGATAAACTACAACTTTTACTGACTTTAGTGATCCTTTGGCTTTTCCTCTATCGCCAACTTTGCAATCCAATGATTTGGATTTGTGTGTATCATCTATTCAAAAATTCCCATGAAATTGTGGTACAGATATAAATGGTGCCCAGATAGTTGGTTGGTTAGGTTAGGAAGTTTAGTGAAGTTAAGTTAAGTTAAATTAAGGTAAATGGTAAATGGACCGTACTTATATAGCGCCTTTCTAGTGTTTGCGACCACTCAAAGCGCTTTACATTACAACTCATTCACCCATTCACACACATTCATACACTGATGGCAGGAGCTACCACGCAGGGTGCCAACCTGCTCATCAGGGGAATCTAACCATTCATTCACATTCACACACCGTTGGCACAGCAATGGGAGCAATTTGGGGTTGAGTGTCTTGCCCAAGGACACATCGACATGTGGACTGGAGGAGCCGGGCATCGAACCGCCAATCTTCCAAATGGAGGACGACCGCTCTACCTCCTGAGCCACAGCAGTTAAGTTAAGTTAAGTTAAGTTGGTTGGTTAGTTAGTTCATGATTCTCAGAGGATAACCTACAACTTTTACTGACTTTAGTGATCCTTTAGCTTTTCCTCTATCGCTAACTTTGCAATCCAATGATTTGGATTCATGTTTATTCTATTCAAAAATTCGCATTAAATTTTGGTATAGATATAAATGGTGCCCAGATGATTATTAGTTTTAGTTTAGGTGAAGTGAAGTGAAGTGAAGTGAAGTTAGATTAAGTTAAAGAATAATTACCGTTTTTTACAACCTGGACCTTATTTCTAGCATAAAATCATTTACTCACCCAGACAACTTTGGTGTCATTTGGAGTCGTTCAGATGAAAATTAGCTCCAGTGTTGCTCCGCGTATATCCGTATAATGTGAGTACACGGGGCACCGAAGCCCAGCCTCTATATAACACATTATCTGCCACCAAACGAGTTCATTACACCAATATTTAGTTATGATACGTTAGTGCTATTCCCCTCTGAGCCCGTGGTGGCATGTGAGGCCCAGGAGATACGCGTCTGGATGTGTCAATAAACGTCTGTATCACAACACTGGAGGATTTCCACTCAATGATAAACCGGGCTGTGGTAGAGACGTTCGGAAATGACATCATCAAGATCTGAGGTTAGTAGGTCAACCTACAGACCCCGGATGTTGATAACATGCCACCACGGGCTCGGAGGGGAATAGCACTAATGTATCATGACTAAATATTGGTGAAATGAACTAGTTTCTAGGCAAGTTAAGTTAAGTTAAGTTACGTTAGGTTAAGTTAGTTAGTTAATTAGTTGCTTTTATTGTCCCCTAAGAGAAACTTGACTTGTAGACAGGTTAAAAAACGATCATTATTGGATAAGTTAAGTTAATTTTTTAATAGGGTTAAGCTAGGTTAAGTTAAGTTAGGGTTAAGTTAAGTTAAATTAGGTTAAGTTAAGTTAGGGTTAAGTTAAGTTAGAGTTAGAGTTAAGTTGAGTTAAGTTGAGTTAAGTTGAGTTAAGTTGAGTTAAGTTGAGTTAAGTTGAGTTAAGTTGAGTTAAGTTGAGTTAAGTTAAGTTAAGTTAGTAGGTTAGGTTAGGTTAGGTTAGGTTAGGTTAGGTTAGGTTAGGTTAGGTTAGGTTAGGTTAGGTTAGGTTAGGTTAGGTTAAGTTAAGTTAAGTTAAGTTAAGTTAAGTTAAGTTAAGTTAAGTTAAGTTAAGTTAAGTTAAGTTAAGTTAAGTTAAGTTAAGTTAAGTTAAGTTAAGTTAAGTTAAGTTAGGTTAGGTTAGGTTAGGTTAGGTTAGGTTAGGTTAGGTTAGGTTAGGTTAAGTTAAGTTAAGTTAAGTTAAGTTAAGTTAAGTTAAGTTTAAGTTAAGTTAAGTTAAGTTAGGTTAAGTTAAGTTAAGTTAAGTTAAGTTAAGTTAAGTAAAGTTAAGTTAAGTTAGGGTTAAGTTAGGTTAAGTTCGGTTAGGTTGGGCTAAGTTGGGTTAAGTTAAGTTAGTTAGTTAGTTTTATTGTCCCCTAAGGGAAACTTGACTTGCTGACAGGTTAAAAAACTATCAAAATCATAACATAATGTAAAAAACGAAACAGACAAATCACAGACAACAATCAAGTCTGGCTGAATTAAAACCACTAAAAAGAGAATTTAAGACGGTTATCTCTGTTTCTGGTCCTGCTACATTTGTAAAGTGGAGCTCTAAATCTCTTACTTTTTCTCTGGCATCACCATAAGGTCAACCTTTGTTGGTTGTGAGTGTAAAAGTCTCCACAACTATTAGATGGATTGCCATTAAAACTGACATTCACGTTCCCCTAAGATTATATCGTACTAATGTGGCGATCCCTTAACTTTTCATTTAGCATCATTATCAAGTTGAAAATTGTCCAGTGATTTCGTTTTATGACCAAATACCTGCACAACTAATGACATTCCCACTCAAGATGACTTATGCTTACATACTTAATGCCCTCCTGTGGTCACATGACTAATGACTTTTCTGTCTGCATAGCAAAGGCGAAGGAGGTACTACGATTTGTTAAACCACTGCAAAAAAAAAAAATTCAAAGTGCATAAAAAGCATGTGATTTGGACCCTTAAAAAAAAAAACTGATGATACCACCAAGAGAAAAGCAACTAGAGCAGGGGGTGTCAAACATGCGGCCCGTGGCCAGAACTGGCCCGCCGAGAGGTCCAATCTGGCCCAGTTTCCTTCTTCCTCTTTTCCTTGCTTCCGTCTGTCCTTCCTTCCTTCCTTCCTCTTGTCTTCTTTTCCTTCCTTCCTTCCATTTACCCTTCTTCCCTTCCGTCCTTCCTTTTCTTCCTTCCATTTACCCTTCTTCCCTTCCGTCCTTCCTTTTCTTCCTTCCATTTACCCTTCTTCCCTTCCGTCCTTCCTTTTCTTCCTTCCATCTACCCTTCTTTTCCTTCCTTCCTTCCTCCTGTCTTCTTTTCCTTCCTTCCTTCCTTCCATCTACCCTTCTTCCCTTCCATCCTTCCTTTTCTTCCTTCCATTTACCCTGCTTTTCCTTCCTTCCTTTCTTCCTTCCTTCCTTCCTTCCTCTTGTCTTCTTTTCCTTCCTTCCCATCCTGTCTTCTTTTCCTTCCTTCCTTCCATCTACCCTTCTTCCCTTCCGTCCTTCCTTTTCTTCCTTCCATTTACCCTGCTTTTCCTTCCTTCCTTCCTTCCTTCCTTCCTTCCTCTTGTCTTCTTTTCCTTCCTTCCTTCCATCTACCCTTCTTCCCTTCCATCCTTCCTTTTCTTCCTTCCTCTGGTCTTCTTTTCCTTCCTTCCTTCCATCTACCCTTCTTCCCTTCCATCCTTCCTTTTCTTCCTTCCATCTACCCTTCTTTTCCTTCCTTCCTTCCATCTACCCTTCTTCCCTTCCGTCCTTCCTTTTCTTCCTTCCCATCCTGTCTTCTTTTCCTTCCTTCCTTCCTTCCATCTACCCTTCTTCCCTTCCGTCCTTCCTTTTCTTCCTTCCATTTACCCTGCTTTTCCTTCCTTCCTTCCTTTCCTTCCTTCCTTCCTCTTGTCTTCTTTTCCTTCCTTCCTTCCATCTACCCTTCTTCCCTTCCGTCCTTCCTTTTCTTCCTTCCATCTACCCTTCTTCCCTTCCGTCCTTCCTTTTCTTCCTTCCATCTACCCTTCTTTTCCTTCCTTCCTTCCTCTTGTCTTCTTTTCCTTCCTTCCTTCCTTCCTTCCTTCCATCTACCCTTCTTCCCTTCCATCCTTCCTTTTCTTCCTTCCATCTACCCTTCTTCCCTTCCATCCTTCCTTTTCTTCCTTCCATCTACCCTTCTTTTCCTTCCTTCCTTCCTTCCATCTACCCTTCTTCCCTTCCGTCCTTCCTTTTCTTCCTTCCATTTACCCTTCTTTTCCTTCCTTCCTTCCTCCTGTCTTCTTTTCCTTCCTTCCTTCCATCTACCCTTCTTTTCCTCCCTTCCTTCCTTCCTTCCTTCCTTCCTTCCATCTACCCTTCTTTTCCTTCCTTCCTTCATTCTTTTCCTTCTCCTCCTTCTTTACTTTCCTTCCTTCCTTCCTTTTAGTGGTCCGGCCCACATGAGATCAAATTGTGCTGTATGCGGCCCTTGAATGAAAATGAGTTTGACTCCTCTGAACTACAGTAAACTTAAATAAAGGAGTGTAGGGTGAACACCATGGGTATGAATGCACTGAAATCTTTGTTATGTTAATATAATGTTTTTTTATCCTGTGGACATGTTTATGTTTATGTTTGAGTTTATATTTTCCCGGGTGAGACTAAGGACAATCTTCCTGCCTTGGGTGGAAAATCAAGTTTATTGCATCTTTATTCTATCATCTATTGCATCTGTTTTAGCAAAGAAAGGAATTTAGGAGAGGAGGAAGGAAAGGAGGAAGGAAGGAAAGAAAGGAGGAAGGAAGGAAGGAAGGAAGGAAGGAAGGAAAGACGGAAGTAAGGAAGGAAAGGAATAAGGACAAAAAGAGGAAGGAATTTAGGAGAGAAGGAAGGGAGGAAGGAAAGAAAGGAGGAGGGAAGGCAGGCAGGAAGGAAAGAAAGGAGGAAGGAAGGAAGGAAGGAAGGAAGGAAGGAAGGAAGGAAGGAAGGAGGAAGGAAGGAAGGAGTAAGGAGGGAGAAAGGAAGGAAGGAAGGAAGGAAGGGAGGAAGGAATGAGGAAGGAAGGAAGGAAAGGAGTAAGAATAAAAAGAAGGAATTTAGGAAAGAAGGAAAGAAAGGAATAAGGACGAAAAGAAGAAGGAAGGAAGGAAAGGAAGGAAGGAAGGGAGGAAGTAAGGAAAGGAGTAAGAATGAAAAGAGGAAGGAATTTAGGAGAGAAGGAAGGAAAGAAAGGAGTAAGGAGGGAGGGAGGAAAGGAGGAAGGAAAGAAGCAAGGAAGGAAGGAAGGAAGGAAGGAAGGGAGGAAAGAAGGAACAGTCAAAACAGACCGGGGTCAATGTGACCCCGGGGAGGACGACAGGAAGGTTAGACTCCTCCTGGTTCCTCACATAAATAATCCATAAAAAATGAACTGGTGAATATAAACTAACCATAAAATGTCTTTATTGTCAAAGTGAAAACCCAAAACCTACAACTTCATCTAAATTCAGTTCAAATATATCGTATAAAAAATAAATAAATAAATAAATATGACACCTAACCTTCCTGTTCTCTGAAGGATATTTGGTGTGTCTGTGAAGTTTTGTTGCATTCGTCCTTTGACTGATCCCCCTCTTTCCTTTCCTTTTACTTGTCATAACGTAGCTTTGACGTTAAATATCTATTTTGCGTTGATCCGCTGGGACTCAAAGATTTATACCAGCAAACATGAGTATTGAAGTTGGCTTGCATCAGCTGTCAGTCAATCATGTATACACTGATGTACATGGCGGCATTTGACCTCCTCACTATAGCCATGTTTCCACCTAATGTCAAGCTGTCACCTGTATGTGTGACAAGTAAAGTACCTTTACCTTTATAAGCTAACTTTTTAAATTTTAGGGAAAAAAAGACAAGGACAAATAAAAAGAAAAAGCAAACATATTTCCATCAATTAAGTGGTGACATTACTGTTTAAATAATCTCCTCATATCTAGAATACTTCAACATCAGTCATTAGTAAATTGGTGATTAATCATGCGGGGAGTTCTGGTCCTCTGAAATGAGGCCAACCAGGAAGTAACTTAGAGCTGCATTCTATCAAAAGGCCACCAGGGGGCGACCGTCTCTATACAAGTCAATGGAGAATTCACCAACTTCTCACTTGATTTCTAACCTCAGTAAACGTTTTCAAATGTGTTTATGGTCTCAATCGCTAGTTTAAAGCCTTCTTCAATGCAGTATGATGTTCATTTGGGACATTTTGGCCTCCCTGATTTTATATGTGACGATAAAGCAGGGTATGCATTAGGGCGTGGCTACGTCCTGATTGACAGGTTGATTGATCAATGTCCTCGAGATCCAGCCCTCGCAACCATAGCAACCTCCCTGCTCCGCCCATGGCTCCGCCTCATGCCCATATAAGTAGAAATCCATGTTCTTTTTTTCCCAGCATGCACCTGAAAGTTTCAAGATGGCGCTGCCTAGATTAGAAACTATTGGCTTCCGAGCAGCAGTCCACAAACCAATGGGTGACGTCACGGATGTTACGGTCCATTTCTTTTATACAGTCTATGGATAAGACCCACCAGACTCTGGAGGTGATGTAATCATTCTGCAAAAGTTTATAGGCGCAAATTTTGGCGCTTTCTATTGCTGCTTTGAGTATACACAGTCAGCATTGAATCAACCTCGAACCCCACCCAGGAATTTTTCAGGGCCTTTCATGGGCTTCCATCTTTCCTCCCTCCCTCTTACCTTTCTCCCTTCCTTCTTTCCTCTGTCCTTCTTTCCTTCCTACCTTCCTTCCTCTTTTCCTTTCTCCTCCCTCCTACCTTCCTTTCCTTCCCTCCTTCATCCCCTCCTTCTTTCCTCCTTTCCTCCCTTCCTTCCCTCCTTTTTTCCTCCCTCGCTCCTTTCCTTCCTTCCTCCCTCC
>JAJDFG010001039.1:45000-52237 GCA_021039105.1 Scomber colias
TTGAAGCTTGAAGAGGATGATAGGTTATGTGAATTGTGTGAACTTGGAGAAGTTGAAAATGAATCGCATCTTCTTCTGTATTGTCCTTTTTGTGATGAGTTAAGAACATCAATATTTAAAGAAATGTTTGTTTAAAATCCAGAAATGTCTTGGTGCTCTAATGATTGGCTACTTTTGTCTCTAAAAACTTGGACTGGAGCTTATTTGTTTACCATTTCCTGTATTTGTGCCAGTTTGTGCATGACACAATAATAATGAATTAAAATTAGGGCTGTCAGCGTTAATCACGATTAGATTAATACAATCCATAACGCGTTCATTTTTTTAAATCACATTTTAATGTTGCAAGCCTTTTTGTCCCTTCTACTCCCCCGTAGACGGCTCCTCTAGCTGTAGCGCTATGCTTTGAAGTGGCCTCCTGCAGTAAACCTACCGCGCTGATGGAAAGTAAGAGAGCTACTGGACTTTTGAACGGCTTGTTTAACTTTAAAACACTTCCAGACGCTTCAGTTGACAAGTCAAAAGTAAAATGCAACCTGTGTCAAACGGAGTTTAACTACCACCGGAGTACGTGGAGTTTGAGTTAGCACCTCCACGCTAAACACCCAGGTGCAGCCAAGCCAGCCTCAGCTCCACCAAAGGACCATTTTGGAGTGTGGGAGTCGCAGCAGAGCCGTGATTGATTCCCAGTTAAGACACTCTGGTAAGAAATGCTTTACATTATGGGTTTAAAACTGCCTTCAAATGTAAAAATAACAGGATTTTAAACATGCAGTTCAAAACGCGATTAATCGTGATCAACTATGGAAATTCTGCGATTAATCTCGATTAAAAAAATTAATCATCTGACTCAAAAAATCAATCAATCAGTCTTTGTGTCGTAAGATGATTCTGATTATGTTTCAGTAAATCTTGAGGATGCAGACTCATATCATAATTTATGATCATCTGAACCTTTTGATTTAAATTATTTACTCACATCAGTGACGCCGGCCTCCAGGATGTTGACCTTGGCTTCTTTCTCCAGAGCCACTTTCTTCTCAACTACATGATGAAAAGAAGGGAAGGGGAGAAAAAAAACAGGAGCCATTAATACACTGAAAAATGTCAAAGATAGATTTTCAAAAACTGAAAACTGTCCAAAATCAAAACGTCTTATTGGTATATGAAGCTAAATCAAAGCATAAAAAACACATTAAAACAGAGGTGTCAAACTCATTTTCATTCAAGGGCCACATACAGACCAATTTGATCTCATGTGGGCCGGATCATTAAAAGGAAGGAAGGAAAGAAGGAAGGAAGGAAGGAAGGAAAAACAGACAAAAGGAAGGAGAGAAGAAAGGTAGGAAAGACAGATAGTGAAGGATGGACAGACAGAAGGGAGGAAGGAAAGAAGGAAGAACAGAGGGATGAAAGGAAGGAAGGACAGATTGAAGAAAGGAAGGAACAAAGAAAGGAAAAAAGGAAGGTAGGAAGGACATATAGAAGGAAGGAAGGAACAAAGAAAGGAAAAAAGGAAGGTAGGAAGGACAGATGGAAGGAAGGAAGGAACAAAGAAAGGAAAAAAGGAAGGTAGGAAGGACAGATGGAAGGAAGGAAGGAACGAAGAAAGGAAAAAAGAAGGTAGGAAGGACAGATGGAAGGAAGGGAGTAAGGACAGGTGGAAGGAAGAAAGAAACAAAGGAACGAAAAAAGGAAAAAAGGAAGGTAGGAAGGACAGATGGAAGGAAGGAAGGAACGAAGAAAGGAAAAAAGAAGGTAGGAAGGACAGATGGAAGGAAGGGAGTAAGGCCAGGTGGAAGGAAGAAAGAAACGAAGGAACGAAGAAAGGAAAAAAGGATGATAAGGAGGACAGATGGAAGGAAGGAAAGGGCCGGACATGTTTGACACCCCACTAATAAAGAAACAGAAATATTCATTATCATCAACTTTTCTGTATTTTCTTGGGGATTCATTGTGAGGTGACTCATATTCAATGACGCAGAGATTACATAAAACCACATCAAACACCAGAAATACAAAAAATCAATTCCCTTAATTTAACCCTCCTGTTGTGCTCCCGGGTCAAATTGACCCCATCTCTTCTGACTGTTCCTTCCTTTCTTCTCGCCTTACTTCCTTCCTCTTTTCCTCCTTCCTTCCTTCCTCATTCCTTCTTTCCTCTCCTTACTTCCTTCCTCTTTTCCTCCTTCCTTCCTTCATTACTTCCTTCTTTCTTTCCTCCTTTACTCTCTTCCTTCGTTCCTTCCTCATTTCCTTCTTTCCCCCAATTCCTTCCTTCCTCTTTCCTCCCTTCCTTCATTCCTTCCTCCCTCTTTTCCTCCCTTCCTTCTTTTCTCCTTTCCTCCCTTCCTTCATTCCTTCCTCATTTCCTTCTTTCCCCCAATTCCTTCCTTCCTCTTTCCTCCCTTCCTTCATTCCTTCCTTATTTCCTTCCTTCCATCCTTGACCTGAGCACAACAGGAGGGTTAAAAAAAAAAGAAAAAACAAAAGACAAGACACAGCAATTACTTTGTAACACGACAGAAATCTTAAGTATGGTAACACTTCAGACTCCTTGTATATCAACCTTCATGAGAGTTACACTGAACTTCAACATTTGATGAATCCCTGGTGTCTCCAATAATGTGCAGTAGTCATCCATGTGTGTACAGCAGCTGCCATTAATCAATGATATGAATTCAGCTAAACCAGCTTTTAAAATCTGCGCTCGACTGATTCACGGAAAAATCTATGTTTCCTTCCTTGCTTCCTTCTTCCTCCTGAGCTCTAAACTCTAAACACGACTTATATATATATACTTCATCCCTTCCTCCTTTCCTTCCTTCCTTCCTTCCTTCCTTCCTCCATCCCTCCCTTCCTTCTTCCATCCTTATTCCTCCTGAGCTCTATACTCTAAACGTACTTATACATACAGAAGAACCAGAACCCTCCCTCCCTTCCTTCCTTCTTCCATCCTTCCTTCTTCCTTCCTCACTCCTTTCCTTGCTTCTTCCTTCCTTCTTCCTCCCTTCCTTCCTTTCCTTCCTTCCTTTCATCCTTCCTTTCTTCCTCCCTCACTCCATTCCTTCCTTCTTCCTCCCTTCCATCCTCCCTCTTTTCCTTCCTTCTTCCATCTTCCTTCCTCCCTCCTTTCCTTCCTTCCTCCCTCCCTTCCTTCCTTCCTCCCTCCCTTGCTTCCTTCCTCCCTCCTTTCCTTCCTTCCTCCCTCCCTTCCTTCCTTCCTCCCTCCCTTGCTTCCTTCCTCCCTCCCTCACTCCCTCCATTCCTTCCTTCTTCCTCCTTTCCTTCCTTCTTCCGTCCTCCCTTCCTCCATCCTACCTACCTCCCTCCTTCCTTCCTCCTTTTCTTCCTTCTTCCTCCCTTCCTTCCTCCCTCATTCCTCCTGAGCTCTAAACATACTTAGGGCGTATTCACACCTGCCTTGTTTGGTTCGGACCAAACCAAAAAAATCGCTGGTGCGGACCTTTTGGGCTGGTGTGAACACAAACCATCGAACTCTGGAGCGGACCAAACAGTCGGACCGAGACCCAGTCGGAGAGGTGGTCTCGGTTCGCTTCCAAACGGACCCTGGAACGGTTCGCTTGATATGTGAATGCGACCGCGCTCGGTCCGACCCAGTTATAAATAATCACATACCTTTTTGGACGCAACAGGCTCTCGTAGCCGACCGCATTATGGGAAATAATTGTTTGATTAGCGCCTTAGCAACTCCAAACTTGATTAGCAAACCGGCAGCTGAAAATGACGTTGCACCAGAAGCTGGTGTTGCTCCAAATGCGCCTGAAACGTTTGCAACTGAATGACACAAATTAACATCAGCACAACGAGTGCAGCGCGCTGCTGGACGTACATGATTGTTTACTTTAACCGGCGCTTTCCTCCCTTTTTTCCCTTACCGCTTTACCCCCGACCCCAGAGCTTTTTGTCCAATGATTGAACGATCTTTGCACACATGTGGGTTTGTTGACAAATTCTGGCCCACTTGCGAAAAGCGCAATGTGAACAGGAACCGCACCAAACCAAAAAAGAAACATTGTATTTTGGTCCGGACTAAATAAGCGGACCAAAGGACTTTCCTGGTGTGAATACGCCCTTAAACATACAGAAGAACCAGAACCTCATCCATCCAAAAGGTTTTAAACTTACAGATGACTGAGTCTAAAATAAATCTGCCATCATAGAGAAGAGAAAAAACACTGCAGCCATTTTGATGTTTTCCACTTTTCATAATTGGAGAATTACAATCAACGTCACTTTCATAATTGACAAATTACAATCACTATCACTACCGTAATTGATGAATTAAGATTCTACGTTATATTCCTCACAGTTTCTACAAAGTTAAAGCCGCTCTCGCACTCTGGAGGAAGCAAAACAACCCCAAAAAAAAAAAGTAATGAAAGTGTGAAGCGCTGGTGTGTCTTCATCGTGTTGACTGTGACTAACATGTCAGCAGAACACTTAGAGCCTGATTGACTAAGATCTCAAATACAAGGGAAGTAAATTGTGTGTGCAGTGCAACAGATTGGACTTTTAGTTAGCGTGTGGTTTGCGTGTGATCTACTAAGAATAACGGCGTAAATGACAACAGGTGCAGACAGAAAGGATTTAAATGAGGGTTTTGAGTCTTAATGGAGAGTTTGGACGAGCTGAAAGCCTGCAAGCAAAATGTGAACCGATGGAATTAGAGGTTTTAGAGGAAGAGGTTAACAAACATATTGAGTTATAACAAAAGAAATACCAGATAAAAAACACTATATTGTGGAAAAATCTGTCATTGTGCTTCCATTTCCTCGTCTCCATAGCAACAGCTGGTTAATACCTGCCCTTCAAACCTATTATTTAGTTAGTTACCATCACAAAAAATACCTTCAGGTTTGGTAAATCACAATGTGCATGTGCTAAATAACATATTTGCATTTTCTCCTCTCTGTATTTTACACACTGGGGTTAAAACTAGGGTCCTATTTTGAATATTCATGATGGCAAACGTACTAAATGGACAGAGCGTATTATCTTTTTGCACAGTTGAAAGATTCAAACCTCAGTGCACATTTTTTTGGCAGGTGATGTCAAGTTTGCACACGTTTATTCCATAGAGTGTATAAAAGAAATGGACGTAACATCCGTGACGTAACCCATTGGTTTGTGGACTGCTGCTCGGAAGCCAATAGTTTCGAATCTAGGCAGCGCCATCTTGAAAATTTCAGGTGCATGCTGGGAAAAATAAAAACACAGATTCTACTTATATGGGCATGAGGCGGAGTCATTGGCGGAGCGGGGAGGTTGCTATAGTTGCAAGGGCTGGATCTCGAGGACATTGGTCAATCAACCTGTCAATCAGGACGTAGCCACGCCCTAATGCATACCCTGCTTTATCGTCACATATAAAATCAGTGAGGCCAAAATGTCCCAAATGAACATCATACTGCATTGAAGAAGGCTTTAAACTAGCGATTGAGACCATAAACACATTTTGAAAACGTTTACTGAGGTTAGAAATCAAGTGAGAAGTTGGTGAATTCTCCATTGACTTGTATAGAGACGGTCGCCCCCTGGTGGCCTTTTGATAGAATGCAGCTCTAAGTTACTTCCGCGTTGGCTTCATTTCAGAGGACCAGAACTCCCCGCCTGGTTTTTACACATGCAAACATTTAATAAATCAGACCTTTAGTGTTTGGTAAAGCAGAAAGGAGCTATTAACACCTGACATTATTAAAACCGAGTGTTAAACAGCAGGTCAAAGTTTAAGATTATGCGGCGACACGTCTTGAAGAATCATAAAACTTGGAACACACAGTTACTTTATTGACAGTATAAATTATAATGACTTTGATGACTTTCTTACCAAGCTGAAAATTTTATGAGTCAATCACTCTGGTGCTTTTTGCAATGTCAATTCAAGCTTGTGTCTAAAATGCTAAAAATGGCCAAAATGCCAAAAGGTAATTATGGAAAACAGTATAATGTTGCTACACTGATTTTTAGCTCGCCAGTAATACCTCACAGACATGATTCCACATAGAGAAATGAGACCAATTAAAGGTTGGAACAGTATTCATGTGGTAATGGTGTTTAGTTTGACGGTTTTTAACTCTTTAATTCACATTTAGACAGTTTCATTTAAAAGTTCAGAGGCAAGGAGGAAGGAAAGGAGGAAGAAGGAAGGAAAGGAGGGGGGAAAGAAGTGAAGAAGGAAAGAGAGAAGGAGGGAGGGAAGGGAGGAAGGAGTGAGGGAGTGAAGGAAGGAAAGAGAAGGAGGGAGCGAGGAAAGAAAGGAAGGACAGGAAGAAGGAAGTAAAGGAAAGAAGGAAGGAAGGAAGGAAAGAAAGACAGAAGGAAGGAAGGAAGGAAGGGAGGGAGGGAGGGAGGAAGGAGGGAAGGAAAGAAGGACAGAAGGAAGGGAGGAAGGAGGGAAGGACAAAAGTAAGGGAGGAAAGAAGGAACAGTCAAAACAGACGGGGTCAATTTGACCCTCCTTTCCTTCCTTCTTCCATCCTTCCTGCTTCCTCCCTTCCTTCCCATCCTCCCTTCCTTCCTCCCTCCTTTCCTCCTTCCTTCCTTCCTTCCTCCCTCCTTTCATTCCTTCTTCCTTCCTTCCTTCTTCCTCCCTCCTTTCCTTCCTTCTTCCTTCCTTCCTTCCTCCCTCCCTCCCTCCCTCCATTCCTTCCTGTTCAGTTGTTGAATTGTTGGTCATATTGACTGCTGAGAGGAAAAATACTCTTTTACAAAGCTTAACTGGTGCAAGTTAAATTATCTAACATTTCTTTCTGCTATTTTCTATTTTTTTTTCCTCCCCTCTTCAGTATTTTTAAATCCACTACACTCTAACTATGCTTTAAATTTAAGATGAGTGCCTAGCCTACAGTTGAAATGTGGATTTTAGCAGACAGATGGTGAAAGTGGTGGAGTCATGGAGGTTATCATGTGAGCACTTTCCAGACAAACGTTTGCTGAATTAGGCCAACAACACCTCCGCAGGGCTCCACAATAAATTCTCCCGTTTCACAACCACAAATGAGCTATTACTGTAGCATATCTTCACTTTATGAAATATGAATTCTCCACCTGACCTGCCGCCAGCCAAATATTACAACAAATTTCCGCACAAATAGAATTAAAGTCTGCAAAGAGCTCTTTTCTTTTCTCATCACCTTAAAGGGAAGCAAATGCAGAGAGGTGTGATTGAAATTCACGACGGAGGAGCGTTTATTAAAGCACGAACAAAATGTTG
>JAJDFG010000104.1:15000-22500 GCA_021039105.1 Scomber colias
ATCTATATATCTATCTATCTATCTATCTATCTATCTATCATCTATGTATCTGTGTATCTATCTATCTGTCTATCTATCTATCTATCTATCTGTCTATCTATCTATCTATCTATCTATCTATCTATCTATCTATCTATCTATCTATCTATATATCTAATTATCTATCTATCTATCTATCTATCTATCTATCTATCTATCTATCTATCTATCTATCTATCTATCTATCTATCTATCTATCTATCTATCTATGTAACTATCTATTTATCTATCTATCTATCTATCTATCTATCTATCTATCTATCTATCTATCTATCTATCTATCTATCTATCTATCTATCTATCTATCTATCTATGTATACATCCATCTATACATCTATACATCTATATATCTATCTATCTATCTATCTGTCTATCTGGCAGACCTTCACACACACACACACACAGACACAAAAAATGTGTGTCTTTCAAACTATCTATCTATCTATCTATCTATCTATCTATCTATCTATCTATCTATCTGTCTATCTATCTATCTATCTATCTATCTATCTATCTATCTATCTATCATCTATGTATCAATGTATCTATCTATCTATCTATCTATCTATCTATCTATCTATCTATCTATCTATCTATCTTTCTGTCTATCTATCTATCTATCTATCTATCTATCTATCTATATTAATTTTATGAGACTAAATGATTATTAATTCTCAATAAAGTTGATTTCTAAACACAATTAGTTCAATGTGATGAATTCTGATATATCTGAGTGTTTCAGTGTATGTCCAACGAGAATAAGTGATTCAGTGATTAGTTGCATGATCTTGCTGAGAATAGACGAATAAAGCCATAAAAAGTTATGTAATCCATTCTCTTAGCAGAACCCATAGAAAGGTTGATTTCTAAACAGAATTAGTTCAATGTGATGAATTCTGATATATCTGAGTGTTTTAGTGTATGTCCAAAGAGAAGAAGTGAGTTAGTGATTAGTTGCATGATCTTGCTGAGAATAGACGAATAAAGCCATAAAAAGTTAGTTGTAATCCATTTTATCAGATGAACACATAGAAAGGTTGATTTCTAAACACAATTAGTTCAATGTGATTATTCTGATATATCTGAGTGTTTTAGTGTGTGGTCCAAAGAGAATAAGTGTTTGAGTAATTAGTTGCATGAACTTGCTGAGAATAGACGAGTAAAGCCATAAAAAGTTATGTAATCCATTTTTTTTTAGCAGAACCCATAGAAAGGTTGATTTCTAAACACAATTAGTTCAATGTGATGAATTCTGAAATATCTGAGTGTTTTAGTGTATGTCCAACGTGAATGATTAATTCAGTGATTAGTTGCATGATCTTGTAGAACCTATAGAAAGGTTGATTTCTAAAGTCAATTAGTTCAATGTGATGAATTTTGAACTGTCTGCATGTTTTATTGTATGTCCAACGTGAATGATTAATTCAGTGATCGAATAAAGCTATAAAAAGTTATGTAATCCATTTTCTTAGAAGTACCCATAGAAGAGGGTTAGGGTCAGAAAAGAAACACTCAGATATATCAGAATTCAACACATTGAACTAATAGTGTTTTGAAATCAACCTTTCTATGGGTTCTGCTACGAGAATGTATTACAACTAACTTTTTATGGCTTTATTCGTCTGTTCTCAGCAAGTTCATGCAACTAATCACTAACTCACTTATTGTCTTTGGACATAGGCTACACTAAAACACTCAGATATATCAGAATTCATCACATTGAACTAATTGTGTTTAGAAATCAACCTCTACATGGCTTCTGCTAAGAGCATGGATTACAACTAACTTTTTATGGCTTTATTCGTCTCTTCACAGCAAGTTAATGCAACTAATCACTGAATCATTTATTCTATTTGGAAATACACTAAAACACTCAGATATATCAGAATTCATCACATTTAACTAATTGTGTTTAGAAATCAACCTTTCTATGGGTTCTGCTAAGAGAATGGATTACATAACTTTTTATGGCTTTATTCGTCTATTCTCAGCAAGATCATGCAACTAATCATTGAATCATTTATTCTCTTTGGACATACACTAAAACACTCAGATATTTCAGAATTCATCACATTGAACTAATTCTGTTTAGAAATCAACCTTTCTATGGGTTCTGCTACGAGACTGTATTACAACTAACTTTTTATGGCTTTATTCGTCTGTTCTCAGCAAGTTCATGCAACTAATCACTAACTCACTTCTTCTCTTTGGACATACACTAAAACACTCGATATACCAGAATTCATCACATTGAACTAATTGTGTTTAGAAATCAACCTTTCTATGGGTTCTGCTAAGAGAATGGATTACATAACTTTTTATGGCTTTCTTCGTCTATTCTCAGCAAGATCATGCAACTAATCACTAACTCACTTATTGTCTTTGGACATACACTAAAACACTCAGATATATCAGAATTCATGACATTGAACTAACTGTTCAATGTGATGAAATCAACCTTTCTATGGGTTCTGCTAAGAAAATGGATTACATATTTTTTTTATGGCTTTATTCGTCTATTCTCAGCAAGATCATGCAACTAATCACTGACTCACTTATTGTCTTTGGACATACACTAAAACACTCAGATATTTCAGAATTCATCACATTGAACTAATTGTGTTTAGAAATCAACCTTTCTATGGGTTCTGCTACGAGACTGTATTACAACTAACTTTTTATGGCTTTATTCGTCTGTTCTCAGCAAGTTCATGCAATTTATCACTGAAACACTTATTCTCTTTGGACATACCCTAAAACACTCAGATATATCAGAATTCATCACATTGAACTAATTGTGTTTAGAAATCAACCTCTACATGGCTTCTGCTAAGAGCATGGATTACAACTATCTTTTTATGGCTTTATTCGTCTCTTCACAGCAAGTTAATGCAACTAATCACTGAATCATTTATTCTATTTGGAAATACACTAAAACACTCAGATATATCAGAATTCATCAAATTGAACTAATTTTGTTTAGAAATCAACCTTTCTATGGGTTCTGCTAAGAGAATGGATTACATAACTTTTTATGGCTTTATTCGTCTATTCTCAGCAAGATCATGCAACTAATCACTAACTCTCTTATTGTCTTTGGACATACACTAAAACACTCAGATATTTCAGAATTCATCACATTGAACTAATTGTGTTTATATCAACCTTTCTATGGGTTCTGCTAAGAGAATGTATTACAACTAACTTTTTATGGCTTTATTCGTCTGTTCTCAGCAAGTGCATGCAATTTATCACTGAAACACTTATTGTCTTTGGACATACACTAAAACACTCAGATATATCAGAATTCATCACATTGAACTAATTGTGTTTAGAAATCAACCTCTACATGGCTTCTGCTAAGAGCATGGATTACAACTAATTTTTTATGGCTTTATTCGTCTATTCTCAGCAAGTTCATGCAACTAATCACTGACTCACTTATTGTCTTTGGACATACACTAAAACACTCAGATATATCAGAATTCATTACATTGAACTAATTGTGTTTAGAAATCAACCTTTCTATGGGTTCTGCTAAGAAAATGGCTTACATAACTTTTTATGGCTTTATTCGTCTGTTCTCAGCAAGTGCATGCAATTTATCACTGAAACACTTATTGTCTTTGGACATACACTAAAACACTCAGATATATCAGAATTCATCACATTGAACTAATTGTGTTTAGAAATCAACCTCTACATGGCTTCTGCTAAGAGCATGGATTACAACTAATTTTTTATGGCTCTATTCGTCTATTCTCAGCAAGTTCATGCAACTAATCACTGACTCACTTATTGTCTTTGGACATACACTAAAACACTCAGATATATCAGAATTCATTACATTGAACTAATTGTGTTTAGAAATCAACCTTTCTATGGGTTCTGCTAAGAAAATGGCTTACATAACTTTTTATGGCTTTATTCGTCTGTTCTCAGCAAGTTCATGCAACTAATCACTAACTCACTTCTTCTCTTTGGATATACACTAAAACACTCGATATACCAGAATTCATGACATTGAACTAATTGTTCAATGTGATGAAATCAACCTTTCTATGGGTTCTGCTAAGAAAATGGATTACATAATTTTTTATGGCTTTATTCGTCTATTCTCAGCAAGATCATGCAACTAATCACTGACTCACTTATTGTCTTTGGACATACACTAAAACACTCAGATATTTCAGAATTCATCACATTGAACTAATTGTGTTTAGAAATCAACCTTTCTATGGGTTCTGCTACGAGACTGTATTACAACTAACTTTTTATGGCTTTATTCGTCTGTTCTCAGCAAGTTCATGCAATTTATCACTGAAACACTTATTCTCTTTGGACATACCCTAAAACACTCAGATATATCAGAATTCATCACATTGAACTAATTGTGTTTAGAAATCAACCTCTACATGGCTTCTGCTAAGAGCATGGATTACAACTATCTTTTTATGGCTTTATTCGTCTCTTCACAGCAAGTTAATGCAACTAATCACTGAATCATTTATTCTATTTGGACATACACTAAAACACTCAGATATATCAGAATTCATCAAATTGAACTAATTTTGTTTAGAAATCAACCTTTCTATGGGTTCTGCTAAGAGAATGGATTACATAACTTTTTATGGCTTTATTCGTCTATTCTCAGCAAGATCATGCAACTAATCACTAACTCTCTTATTGTCTTTGGACATACACTAAAACACTCAGATATTTCAGAATTCATCACATTGAACTAATTGCGTTTATAAATCAACCTTTCTATGGGTTCTGCTAAGAGAATGTATTACAACTAACTTTTTATGGCTTTATTCGTCTGTTCTCAGCAAGTTCATGCAACTTATCATTGAAACACTTATTGTCTTTGGACATACACTAAAACACTCAGATATATCAGAATTCATCACATTGAACTAATTGTGTTTAGAAATCAACCTCTACATGGCTTCTGCTAAGAGCATGCATTACAACTAATTTTTTATGGCTCTATTCGTCTATTCTCAGCAAGTTCATGCAACTAATCACTGACTCACTTATTGTCTTTGGACATACACTAAAACACTCAGATATTTCAGAATTCATGACATTGAACTAACTGTTCAATTTGATGAAATCAACCTTTCTATGGGTTCTGCTAAGAAAATGGATTACATATTTTTTTATGGCTTTATTCGTCTATTCTCAGCAAGATCATGCAACTAATCACTAACTCACTTATTGTCTTTGGACATACACTAAAACACTCAGATATTTCAGAATTCATCACATTGAACTAATTGTGTTTAGAAATCAACCTCTACATGGCTTCTGCTAAGAGCATGGATTACAACTAACTTTTTATGGCTTTATTCGTCTCTTCACAGCAAGTTAATGCAACTAAATCACTGAATCATTTATTCTATTTGGAAATACACTAAAACACTCAGATATATCAGAATTCATCACATTGAACTAATTTTGTTTAGAAATCAACCTTTCTATGGCTTCTGCTAAGAGCATGGATTACAACTAATTTTTTATGGCTTTATTCGTCTATTCTCAGCAAGTTCATGCAACTAATCACTGACTCACTTATTGTCTTTGGACATACACTAAAACACTCAGATATATCAGAATTCATTACATTGAACTAATTGTGTTTAGAAATCAATCAACCTTTCTATGGGTTCTGCTAAGAAAATGGCTTACATAACTTTTTATGGCTTTATTCGTCTGTTCTCAGCAAGTTCATGCAACTAATCACTAACTCACTTCTTCTCTTTGGATATACACTAAAACACTCGATATACCAGAATTCATCACATTGAACTAATTGTGTTTATAAATCAACCTTTCTATGGGTTCTGCTAAGAGAATGTATTACAACTAACTTTTTATGGCTTTATTCGTCTGTTCTCAGCAAGTTCATGCAACTTATCATTGAAACACTTATTGTCTTTGGACATACACTAAAACACTCAGATATATCAGAATTCATCACATTGAACTAATTGTGTTTAGAAATCAACCTCTACATGGCTTCTGCTAAGAGCATGCATTACAACTAATTTTTTATGGCTCTATTCGTCTATTCTCAGCAAGTTCATGCAACTAATCACTGACTCACTTATTGTCTTTGGACATACACTAAAACACTCAGATATTTCAGAATTCATGACATTGAACTAACTGTTCAATTTGATGAAATCAACCTTTCTATGGGTTCTGCTAAGAAAATGGATTACATATTTTTTTTTATGGCTTTATTCGTCTATTCTCAGCAAGATCATGCAACTAATCACTGACTCACTTATTGTCTTTGGACATACACTAAAACACTCAGATATTTCAGAATTCATCACATTGAACTAATTGTGTTTAGAAATCAACCTCTACATGGCTTCTGCTAAGAGCATGGATTACAACTAACTTTTTATGGCTTTATTCGTCTCTTCACAGCAAGTTAATGCAACTAATCACTGAATCATTTATTCTATTTGGAAATACACTAAAACACTCAGATATATCAGAATTCATCACATTGAACTAATTTTGTTTAGAAATCAACCTTTCTATGGCTACTGCTAAGAGCATGGATTACAACTAATTTTTTATGGCTTTATTCGTCTGTTCTCAGCAAGTTCATGCAACTAATCACTAACTCACTTCTTCTCTTTGGATATACACTAAAACACTCGATATACCAGAATTCATCACATTGAACTAATTGTGTTTAGAAATCAACCTTTCTATGGGTTCTGCTAAGAGAATGGATTACATAACTTTTTATGGCTTTATTCGTCTATTCTCAGCAAGATCATGCAACTAATCACTAACTCTCTTATTGTCTTTGGACATACACTAAAACACTCAGATATTTCAGAATTCATCACATTGAACTAATTGTGTTTATAAATCAACCTTTCTATGGGTTCTGCTAAGAGAATGTATTGCAACTAACTTTTTATGGCTTTATTCGTCTGTTCTCAGCAAGTTCATGCAACTTATCATTGAAACACTTATTGTCTTTGGACATACACTAAAACACTCAGATATATCAGAATTCATCACATTGAACTAATTGTGTTTAGAAATCAACCTCTACATGGCTTCTGCTAAGAGCATGCATTACAACTAATTTTTTATGGCTCTATTCGTCTATTCTCAGCAAGTTCATGCAACTAATCACTGACTCACTTATTGTCTTTGGACATACACTAAAACACTCAGATATTTCAGAATTCATGACATTGAACTAACTGTTCAATTTGATGAAATCAACCTTTCTATGGGTTCTGCTAAGAAAATGGATTACATATTTTTTTTTATGGCTTTATTCGTCTATTCTCAGCAAGATCATGCAACTAATCACTGACTCACTTATTGTCTTTGGACATACACTAAAACACTCAGATATTTCAGAATTCATCACATTGAACTAATTGTGTTTAGAAATCAACCTCTACATGGCTTCTG